>CAXITT010000809.1:240912-315484 GCA_964033795.1 Lymnaea stagnalis | reverse complement strand
AGATAAGATTGAAAGCAAACGTATAGCAGCGAAGGCGGGGGTCAACATGATTCCTGGCTATGATGGGGCAATAAGAGACGCTGACCACTGTGTGGAACTGGCCAATTCTATTGGTACATGACTTTTTTTTTTTTAGATCCACTCTTTTAAAACAGCAATATTACCTATTTTGTCTTAGACAAATAAAATTCTGAGTGTACACCAATTTCTTAATTTTCCACTGAGACCAAAGATTCTCACACTTTGGGTAGTCAACAACAAGACCGTTTCTGGGGGGGTCTCAAGATTTTTTTGGAGATGAATTTTAAATCATGGGCAACAATATTACATTGAACTGTAAGGAAACATAGTTTAAGGGAGTGCACTGTTAAAGTTTTATCACAAGGGGGTCACAAGTCTACTAAAGTTTGAGAACGACTGCTTAGGGCTACCGACTGAATGTTTTAAGTTTGAGAAGCACTGCTGCATATCACTGTTGTGATTTGTATGAGCAATACAAAAATTTGGTTGCTACGAACGATCTCCTCTGTTGCAGGGTACCCTGTGATGATCAAGGCCTCTGCGGGTGGAGGTGGGAAGGGCATGAGAATAGCCCATAGTGATGAGGAAGCCAGGTCAGAAATGCAGATTTGTTTTCATGTCTATTAGTGTTATTGTTGTTGTGTTCAAACCCCATTTTTAACTTTTAACATTCAACTGTTTGAAATAAAGGCTTAATTTAAACAAAAATTTAAATAATCTCTCCCCTGGGAGTCTATAAATATAAGTGGCAAAAGTTTGAGTATCGGTATGTAATAAAAACAAATATCAATAAATCATGTCTTCTTTCTTGTAGGTCAGCTTTTCGTTTGTCCCAACAGGAAGCTAAATCCAGCTTTGGAGATGACTGAATGCTGATTGAAAAATATATAGAACATCCTCGACATATTGAGATACAGGTGAGGTCGTTATAAAAATGAAAAACGGGTACTTTTATTGAGATACAGGTGAAGTTATAATAAAAATAAAAAACAGGTCAAGTCATTACAAAATTAATATACAGGTAAAGTCATTTCAAAGTTTATATAGAGGTAAAGTCCTTTTATTGATATACAGGTTGTTATGTAGCACACATTCCCCGTGTGTGAACTTTGCTTGACCTAAATTAGATCCCTAGCAGATGGTAGCGTTTGTTGTGGGCGTGGTTTAAATTCTCTTTGATGTATCTTGTTTACAACCACTGCCAATTACACATTGGGTAGTATGTCTCCTGGTATCTTGTCGAATCTTCTCGATAACCCGAGAAATGTAAACAACACGTCATAATTCTTTTCTGGAAGCGTCTTACGCTACATGTATATAAGGGATTGACAGATACGGAGAGATGGAGATTCAGATAGATATTTTTACCTTCACGAGATGTTTATCATTCATTGTGTGCTTATATGTGTTTATTCACATTGATCATTCATCATTATTCATTGGCACATAGTACTAATTGTGTACCGGTACAAGATCTACCATACTGTAAGTTGATGATTTGTCATGATATTTCTTTTGTTTTGTAATTACATTATTACTTAATAAATCTTATTGTAATTAGCAACTGTTTTGGGTGTCCTATCTTTAATATTGTTGACTCTATGGTATCCTCCTTTGTTAGGCACTGTTTACAACGAGCCAATTAAAATTAAAATAAGAGATTAATTTCTCACAATAAAAGACAGTGCGTAACAAGGTAAAGTCATCAATATTGAGATACATGTAAAGTCATTATTATATTGATAAATAGGTAAAGTAATAATATTGAATATATTTATTGCATGTTTGTTACCTTGTGTTGTAGGTCTTGTGTGACAAACATGGTAATAGTCTGTGGCTCAATGAGAGAGAATGTTCCATTCAACGAAGAAACCAAAAAGTTATTGAGGAAGCCCCTAGGTACGTATAGACCCTGGGTTTAGCCTGGACTGCTCCGGTTTTGGGAAAGGCAAAGTTCAACTGGATGTCACATTGTCTTGTTATTGGTTGAGAGCAATGTCACATTGTTTTGTGATTTTAGAGCAATGCCACGTTTTGTAAATGAGTGAGAGATAATTGTAACATTGTTTTGTGATTAGTTGAGAGCAATATCAAATTATTTTGTGATCGATTGAGTGTAATTGCAAATAATTCACTTTATCTATCATCCAATGGATGATCATGTGGGTAGCTTGCCAGTTATGTCATCATGAATTCACTTTATCTATCATCCAATGGATGATCATGTGGGTAGCTTGCCAGCTATGTCATCATGAATTCACTTTATATATCATCCAATGGATGATCATGTGGGTAGCTTGCCAGTTATGTCATCATGAATTCACTTTATCTATCATCCAATGGATGATCATGTGGGTAGCTTGCCAGTTATTTCATCATGAATTCACTTTATCTATCATCCAATGGATGATCATGTGGGTAGCTTGCCAGTTATTTCATCATGAATCCAATGGATGATCATGTGGACAACATTTCTCAGAATAAATGTAAAAAATGAGATTGTTAACATTGCAGTAAAAAAAATAAAAACCAAAAACCATTTTGATATCTGTTTGTTTATAAGCACCTCTGGTTTTATTGGTCTGACATATTGAAACTGGGTGGATGTTGTATAAGCACCTCTGGTTTTATTGGTCTGACATGTTGAGACTGGGTGGATGTTGTATAAGCACCTCTGGTTTTATTGGTCTGACATGTTGAGACTGGGTGGATGTTTTATAAGCACCTCTGGTTTTATTGGTCTGACATGTTGAGACTGGGTGGATGTTGTATAAGCACCTCTGGTTTTATTGGTCTGACATATTGAAACTGGGTGGATGTTGTACGTTTCAAAAGTTGACATATTTAAACTGGGTGGATTTTGTATGTTCAAGTTCTGACCACTCTTGTGTTTCTAGTGTGTTTTTGGACTCTGCGACTCGTCAGGCAATGGGTGAACAGGCTTGCAGACTTGCTCACGCAGTGGGCTACGATTCGGCAGGTAGGGGCAACAACTATTAAAACTATCAGCAATGTGATTACAATTTTACAGCTGAACTTAAATTATAGTTAAAATTTTATAACATTTTTTTAAAATTAATTCCAGGCACTGTAGAGTTTCTAGTGGACAAGAATAAAAATTTCTACTTTCTTGAGATGAATACCAGGCTGCAGGTGGAGCACCCTATCACTGAGATGATCACAGGAGTGGACATTGTCCACCAAATGCTGAGAGTGGCTCATGGCCACCCGCTTTTACACAAACAATCAGACATTCCCGTGGACGGTTGGGCCATTGAATGTCGTGTCTATGCAGAGGTAATGTCCCCACAGTTGGAGATAGCTTGACTTCTGTTATGCTCATATTTGTATAGTCCCTGAAGATCAGCTTGACTTCTGTTATGCTCATCGTTGTACAGTCCCTGAAGTCTCTTGTGTAATTTTTAAAATTTGTCACTTTGATGTTCGCTCTCCACAGTAACTCATTATTCTATATCCCCTTTGATTTTCTCGGCATCTAGGATCCCTATAAAAGTTTTGGAATGCCATCTATAGTTATGTAGAGCCAACCCATCTGAGTAATGTAAGTGGCCATCATCTTGATCATAAGCCTACAATTATAGAAGATGCTTACCTTTGATTTTCATAGTTTTTTTTTTTACATAGCTTCATCACAATGCTCTATAAGCTACCGTAACTTTTGATAAACTCAAAGCTGTTTTGCTTTTATCCCAGGATACATCTGGTCATGTTCCATCTGAAGCTAATTAAACATTACAAAAAAAAGTTTTAGTTTTGTGAGGTTTGTCAGATGCAGAAGTAAAGTTATATTTGTTGTCATGAAGAGATGTTATTGTATTTTGACAGACTCGTTGCGACAGTGGCATCATGGAGGGAAGTGAAATCAGCATTTACTACGATCCTATGATCTGTAAACTTGTAACCTATGGAAGGGACAGGCAGTCCGCCATGGATACCATGATAACTGCCCTTGACTCTTATGTCATCAAAGGTGGGTCACTGTGATTGACAGAGGTGAACAATTTATATTTCCTTTGACAAAAACCAAAGTGCTAAATAATGTACTTTACCAAGGAACGTTAGACTTGTTTTTTTAGAGAAGAATTGGGGAAGCAGCAGGGTGTATATGTGACAACAGACCCTGACATTAAGGATTTTAGCTGTGGGACACACTACACACCCGGACATTAAGGATTGTTAACTGTGTGACACACTACACACCCGGACATTCAGGATTGTTAACTTTGCGACACACTACACACCCAGACATTAAGTATTGACGAGATGACACATTACACACCCTGACATTAAAGATTGTTGACTGTGTGATACACTGCACACCCTGGAGTTAAGGATTTTTTACTGTGACACGCTACACACCTTGTGACATTAAGGATTGTTGACTAGATGACACACTACACAAGCAGCCATTAAGGATTTTTGACTGACACACTACACACCTTGACAGTAGGGATTGTTGACTGTGTGACACACTACACACCTCTATTGTTGACTTGTTTCAGGTGTAACACACAACATACCATTATTGAGGGATATTCTCACTGAAGAAAGGTTTGTGAGGGGAGACATCAGCACCAACTTCCTGCCGGAGGTTTTCCCTGATGGCTTCAAAGGTTCGCTATGTTGGAGCTGCTGCCCTTTCTTGTTTTGTTATTATATTTAAAATAAAATGACAAAAGTATCACTTGAGATCATAAACTCAGTTCAGATATAAACTGTCCACTCAGTCCCAGGTGTCAATAGATAATTTACTTGACTTGTCAGTTTAGTTAATAATCTCAGCTCACATATAACTTGTCGACCCAGTCACAGATGTAAATATATTTACCTTCATCGACAGGTAAACAGCTAAATATAAGACAAAGCCAGGAGCTGACAGCATTAGCATGTGCAGTGTACCTCAAGGATCAGCAGAGGTCAAGGACATTCATCAACCAAAAGAGGTTAGAGTCAAGGGTCTTTCTTACGAGACATTCTATAAAACAAAGCAAAAAAATATTTGATAGTTTATTTTACCTTTGCTATCATATTGTTTCATACACTTGTGTGACTGAATTAAACCGGCTCTAGACATAAACAAACATTGGACTGGCTCAATAAAAAAAACATGCGATTCAATTTTCACTGATGTCGACTGCTTTTTCTGTCCACCCCGCTTCCTCCCAGGATTCCATTAGTCGCCTCCTCCAAAAACACCTGGTCACTAAACACTCTAATCAACAAGGTCCGCTTCCATGCCCAGGTGACAAAGATTCAAGATGGCTACAAGGTAACTATCAGGTGTTCATAGATTTGTGTGAAAATGGAAATTTTAACATTTGTTTTAAAATAATTTGAAATGATCTCTCATGTCCACCAACGAGGTTGTCATAACTGCAGATATGTTTTATAATGATTTGAGATGATCTCTTATGTCCACCAACCAGGTTGTCATAGCGACAGATTTGTTTTATAATTCGAGATTATCTCGTGTCCACCAACCAGGTTGTCATAGCGGGAGATGTTTTTGAAGTCAAGGGAAATCTTTCATTTACTTCTCCCTTGATGGACCTCACACTGAATGGGGAGCAGAGGCTACTGCAGGTGAGTCAGTCATCTCTCAATGCTACTGTCAGAGGCTACTGCAGGTAAGTCAGTCATCTCTCTATCCTAGACTGTCGGATGTTGCTTCAGATGAGTCCATTATTGCTCTGATCTATCAGAAAATGGTCAACAGCTCATGAAATACATCAGCCAATGTTAACTTCTCTTCATTAAATAAAGAAAGAAGATAAACATATTCATAGCTTTTTATACAAAAGAGCGAGAATAGCAGTAAACTTAAGAAGTTGCGTGGATGGTTGCTAATACTGCGAAGTGCAGAATGTTACAGAGTAGGCAGGTGCTTACCGAAACTTGGGAGTATGCTTAACCCTTTAACTGTCAAGTGCATTTTTTCTGTGGGGTCAAGCCATTTTTAGCCTTTTCAATTGCTTTACAAAAATAACAGAATCACATACTAAATGAATTCAGAGGCCCTTACAGGTGTGCATTTTCTGAAAGTAAATTGGACAAGTTATTTTATTAAGGCATGAAAAGAATTTGTTTTTTTATACAAAGAGAGTAAAATTGTACAACTCAACTTATGCATTCAATCCAAGCTAAATACTCCATAATTTGTTCAATCTCTCATAAAATCAAAGTTTTTAAGATACTAGGAGCAATATTCTTTTAGAAAAGTTATAAAATGTAAAGTTCTATGTACTTACATTGTAATAAAAAAATTAAAAAAATTAGTTCAAAAATTCTTACAAATTTTTTTAATAATTAATACTCCAGAACATAACGCAAACGTCAGTTTCTTTGAATCACTTTAGAAAAGTATTTGGGATTCAATTTTTGTCTTTTCTCTTCGATTTTCACCCATTCCCAAATGAATATGTCTGTAACAATATAACTAAGCTTAGGGGTAAATTTGTTATTATATGATGACTCGTACGACATAACTGCTTAAGTTTATATTGTCTATGCTAACACATCGCATATCTCTGTAATCATTGCTATCATTTTAATCCATTTGAAATAAATCCAATGTAGTCTTATGTTGATTTTGAAATCTAGAGTGGGACCCTCTCCAGCAACAAGCAAATAGAAATATAAATAGGGATTAAAACCATTGATATAGAGTGATTTCTCCTTAACCAGCAAACATTACATCATTAGCATTTTTAATGACTATTTTGTCAACAGCCGATTATATCAGAAAGGCATTATGACAAGCACAGGGTTTACAGCATGTTAGTCAGAAAATTGTTCTACATAGTTTTCTTTGAGAAGCCAATTATTTATATTATTATTGTTGATCATTGTTTCATCATTGGCTGCTTTCATCTTAAAGTTGGCTGATTTATTAAATGATTAATTGTTCTTATTTAAATTTAATGGATGATTATTCTTATTTTATGGAGGAGTTCACTTGTTTATTTGAAGGACTAGTTCATGAATTTTTATTTCTTATTTGGCAGATCAACCAAAGACATGGAGGTGGTAAATACGATCTACGTTTCCATGGGACAGTGGTTAGTTTCAGTTATCACAGTGACTGTTGTAATTTTAAATTATTTAGTCAATGCATGGTTCTACTATAATGGTGAGAAGATTCAAAGTTTGACCTCAATATATATATAGACCTGGTCATTTAATGATTTTGGAATACAATTATTCGATGTCTTATAAGATTTTACAACAAGACCTGTCAGAACTACGATTTAAAAAGACTGAGTTAATCAAAATATATTTCTATAATTTTTATAATAAAGTAAAATAAAAATTTAAAAAAAGAGAACATTTTAAAATTTTAGGTTGTTAGTTTTTCCAGGGAATGAACCATGAAATATGATTTGGTTGGGACCATCCATAATTTTATTATATTAGGTACACAATGAGGTGGGAAGGGGGATGGAGCTGACTTAAGATTGTTCTGGTGTGCATGGGAGGTGGTGTCTAAATATTTGTATAGGCCATAAATTAGTGTAGTGGCCCTAGTGACAAATTTAGTCAAAATTTGTTTGTTTTTTTTGCTTAGTTGCTGCATGGGGTATATTTGTGACATAATTACTTCATTCTAAGGCTGGACTGCGGCGATTGTGAAAATGGAGAAAACTATGTATTTAAAAAAAAAATGCATTCTCAACTGCTCAGCACACTTGCCCTAGATTTTTAAATTTTTAAAAATATCTGGTAAGAGGCATTTGTAATCTAAATTTTAGAAGTCTCTAACCAGCTGTACAATTTTAAAACCACAGTTTGGTTGCAGCGCTCATCTTCCTTACTTCCAATAGAGCTTGTGGTAGTAATTAGTCTATAATGTTAATGGAAAATGCAATCTAACTGCTAGACTGAATGCAGGGGTGGCCACCTGTGGTCCTTAAATATCGTGGCCCTCTGAGTTTATCTCAAATGAACTTGTTTCTTTATTCAATTAGCAATTATTTTCATTTTTTGCACAATCGCACATTTGAATTATAAATATATCACTTGTTTGTGACGCAACAAGCCATTGCAGTGTACCGGCCCCTTTTTTGGACAGATTTGAAAATGGATTGAAATAATCTTAAATATGCAATGTAGTAACTGCTGATACTAAAATTAAAGGATTTTGAAAAAGTAAAATAGATTATTTTCCACAAACATTTCTTGAAGTTAATATGATGCAAAATTATATTCAGGCATACACCAAAGTGTATCATGCATTATGAATTAGCAAATTTTTTTGGGGAAGAGGGCATTGGCAAGTGATATTTTTTAGACATGGGATGCAAATTAAATAGTATTCTATAAAATATTATACTGTATATTTACTATTACGATAAGTATTGTACAATTTTGAGATGGTAAAGAACTATTCTGAAACAATTTTGTACTATTTTGGGAGTTTCATGTCTGTATTTAGCACCTTTGAAATGGTAAATATTATACTGTATATTTACTATTACGATAAGTATTGTACAATTTTGAGATGGTAAAGAACTATTCTGAAACAATTTTGTACTATTTTGGGAGTTTCATGTCTGTATTTAGCACCTTTGAAATGGCTTCAAGTTTTGATAATTTTGATTTTTATTTCAAAGAATTGATAAATGCAGCTAGTAAAATAAGAGTTCTTATGAATACAGAATAGTCGGTAATAGTCAGCAATAGTTTAAACTTCAATTGAATTGCCCCCCAGTATCCTGTGAAAGTGTTGGATGATCTGGCCTTTGAGTTGAGTCAGTACATGCTGGAGAAGAAAGTAGTGGACACCAGCACATTGGTCATGGCCCCTATGCCAGGCATGCTGAGAGGAGTCAATGTGGCTGCTGGCGACATGGTCAGTATGTGTACATATTTATATACACATTATGTTCATCATATCTATCATATACTGAATGTATATATATATTAATACGCATAATATCTTCAGTACTATAGACTCAGAATTTGTCACTATTTAAAAACATACAAAAATACATACAATTCATGTAAAATATTTTTGACTAGAGTAAGTGGAATACAGTCAAGTCAATCTTGTACTTGCATTTTCTTGTAGTACTGTGATTTATTATATTGTAACAAGTGAATCTCAACATTTTATAATTGGAAATCTGTATTTATCCCTTGGTTGTAGAATGAAATTCTGTTTGTATTTAGGTGGCTGAACACCAAGAAGTCTGTGTCCTCGAAGCAATGAAGATGCAGAATAGTTTGGTCAGTGCCAAGGTTGGAAAGGTCAGTGTCCTCATCATAGCTGAGTGACAATTGACAGACAAGAAAGTTGATGCAATGTCAAGGATTTCAGTTGAATCAGTTCCCATAGGAATTGATCATAATTAATGGCCAACCAGTTATCTGATTTCATTCTTATTGCAATAGATGTTAAGCTCTTGAATAAGTCAAAGAATCAATTTGTAAGGTCCGCTGACTAGTTATCTGGGCCAATTCTTATTGCACTTGGTGTGAAGTTCTTGAATAAGTCAAAGAATCGATTTGTAAGGTCAGCTAACCAGTTATCTGAGCCGATTCTCATTGCACCAGGTGTAAGACTCTTGAATAAGCTAAATAATCAATTCGTACAGTCAATTTCAACTTACAATGTGCTCTGTTTTGTAGGTGAAGAAAGTTTACTTCAAGACAGGGGAAACTGTGAATGAAGGAGACATCATTGTGGAGTTGGAATAAAAACATGTTGTGGAGCAGATGTGGCAGTGCATTTGATATAAATAGCTGTGTGCAGTTGTGGGACAGACTGACCTTGTTAGGAAAAGGGTCTAGTAGTAGTTGCTGCCTGAAGAATGCCATCAACTCGGTAAGGAAAAACCTCAAATAGTTGAACTAAAGATGTCTGCTTGAAATATCAGGGAATATCGATTTGAAGTCTGCTTGTAATTTGTAATATCAGGGAATATCTATCTGAAGTCTGCTTGTATAACAGGTAATATCTGACATCTGCTTGTAATATCGGGTAATATCTGACATCTGCTTGTAATATCAGGGAACACCTGACGTTTGCTAGTAATATCAGGGAACTGACATGAGCTCAGATTATGACTGAATAATTAGCTTCTGAAATTTGTCTAATTTGCTTAAGCAGGGCAACATATAAATGTAGACATACAATTTCTATTTATTTTTGTTTCAAACTTTTGTCAATGGTCACAAAATGGTAATTTATCCCAGTTAAAGAGGCTGTTAATTTTTTATTTTACTATTTTGCTTTGAAGAAAAAACTTTAAAAAAATTTCAGTTTGTTATTGTATAAAAAAAATTCATGATGGAATTTTCGTGTATATTTTAAGTTTAAAAAAAATCTGTCCAAGTAAAAATAAGGATGGGTTTTTCTAACCAATTAGAACTGTAGTTTCTATCAGACTACTTTATGGTGTTCAGGGTAGTGAGTAATTCATGCCTGCTTACCATCATCCTTATTTCGGATCATTAGCCTTTTCACAAAATGCATATTTACTTTTAAATAGAGGGGAAAAGTAGGAAATATGTACACAAAATTTGTTGACAACCGGCTCCACACTGAATATCTTCATGTGTTGTTGAGCTGGCTCCACACTGAATATGTACACATGTTGTTGAACTGGTAAGAAGTTTTTTTTTTTTAATGGAAAGCCTTTAATGTATCAAAATAATTTGTATGACAAATTCTTCATGTATTTTGATGAATGTTTTGAGATCTAAAAGGCTTGCACTGTTGGGGTGGTTGTTAATTGCTCTATTACCCGGTACTAAATATAAATAACCATTTTGAGCGTACTGTTGTATATATAATATAGAAAACACATACATATCTTTGGGTAATAAATATACATTTTGAAATTCTTTAAATTAAATTAACGGTTGCCATAAATGAGGTAAAAGATATTACCGACAAAGAGATTTGTAATTTAATATTTTACTGTAGATTTATTTAATGAATGAAATATTAATGTTAGTGAGATATGTAATTGTAATTTGATAAAATTGTTGAAGTGTGATTTGTCTTTGTAATGTAATAAAATTGTTGATTTGCTTACTTGTATTCAAGAAAATGAAAATAAAAGTTTCATTAAAACTACAGTATTTTTAAAGTTTTCTTTGTGTAGCCAAGTTTTGAGTTGGTTGTGATTAGTGCAGATGTGATAGCCACACTGTTGTCTACTACTTGTATTCAAGAAAATGAAAATAAAAGTTTCATTAAAACTACAGTATTTTTAAAGTTTTCTTTGTGTAGCCAAGTTTTGAGTTGGTTGTGATTAGTGCAGATGTGATAGCCACACTGTTGTCTACCAGAAGTTTGCTGAGCCACAATGTTGTCCACCAGAAGTTTGCTGAGCCACAATGTTGTCTACCAGAAGTTTGCTGAGCCACAATGTTGTCTACTAGAAGTTTGCTGAGCCACAATGTTGTCTACCAGAAGTTTGCTTTTAACAGTGGTAGGAAAAAAAAAGTTGAACAGATGCTGTTTTAAAAATAAAATTTCAGGGGCAGCTGAGTAGACCACTAATAATTAAAAGAAATATGTGCCTCCTATGAGGACCTGCCTGATCAAAGGTTGAGGTCCTCCCCTGGACTAACCAAAAAATGTCTTTCCTGTCTGGCCACAGAAGATGCAACAGAGTTCAAACTGGAATTTGTGACTATGAAACCCACTTCTCTAAGGAATATAGTCTTAAAATATCATTCTAATCTGTGCAGGCCAATTAATACTCCTTAGAGGTGAAATAGAAAACCCAAATTATGAAAAGCTTCGATTGTTATGAGATCCACACTTGATCAAGCTACCAACAGAAAATCACAAATTTAAAAAAAATGTTAATTTAAATCAGTGTTTCCCAACCTTTTTCACATCCCACATCTCCTACCAATTATTAGACTACTCTTGCTCACACTATAAATTATTTTTTTTAAGTCTCGCACCCCCCTTTCCAAATTACATTTTAAACAGTGAAAATAATGGACTTCTAATCAATTTATTGAATTGCAAAGAGAATACTTGAATTTAGAAAATAAAATTGTGACAAGTGATTGCTAGAAAAATGGTTGAAATAATTGACCTTTTAAACATATTAGGTACTGATGCTTCCGATTCTTAGTGAATATCTTAGTGAGTTAGCCCCTCCCATTTCTTAGTGGATGTCTTGGCCCCTCCCAATCTGAATTGGATATCTTAACATGTTTATGTTTGCTTGAGCAAGAATTCCCCAACAAGTGGAGAGATTTGGTACTTGTTTAGATAACAGATATATACTCCTTATTTAAACAGTCTGCATTAAAAATAATCGATATCAGGAAAATATTGACACATATACTATATGATTTAGGTTATAAAAAAAACAACAAACACAATTTTAAATTAGGGAGTTTTATTGCACGAATCAAAACTGGGAATACGATTATTTTTTAAGACAGATCTAAAACTTTGGTAAATATAATGTAAGGTTTTCTTAAGTACTTATGCCATATCAAGTTTGTTATTTGCTATTCACTTCTAACAGAACATAAGTGCTCCACAGATTTTTTTTCCCCTTCTTATCAGTTTGAGAGCCTACCCAGTTTTCAACTCAGTGTGCTCATTAAGTTAAACAGTCTTTACTAAAGAAGATCCAGAATTAGTTAATTAGCACAAGAAACATTTTTTGTAGTCCTTGTGTGTTTCACTTTGGAATGTGTTGTGCCAAGCAAAAACTGATAAACCAGCTGAACAATTTCGACTCATCAGTGTTTAGGGAAAGTGGTCTATGCAAGCTTTATCTAGAGATTCTGTTTCTATTATTTAAAATCATTATTAGTTCTATGGTTACGGGGGGAGAAAATTTAATACTTTCCGTCAAATGCACAAAACTTAGGGGATTTTCTACATAATTATACAACATAGTTCCAGTATTCAATAGTCACGGCATTGACAAAACAATAGCGAAAAATTTGAAAACACATGAAAATAACAAAGAAGCAGGTAGATCTAATAGTGATTAGCAAGATAAAAGTTTGGTACATAGAAAAAGAATTTGTTTGTTTTAAAAAGCGGAAATTGAAAGAACTGTAAGAAAAGTAAATACACATTTTGAGATTTGATTCACTGAGAATGGCCAGTTTGATTTGAATTTTTAAAAAACGGTCATAAAATATCACACAACATTTTCCAACAGATTTAAGACATGAAAAAGAAAATTGTAACACATTGAAGGATAAAATAATTCAGTCAAAGATAAAAACTTCAAGATCATTATTAAAGATCCCTCCCCTCAGATTTTCGTCAAAAACCAATTGTTCCACAGCTACTGGATATTTTAAAAGTTTCAATATGAACTAAAAATTATTTTTAGCAAATAGAATATCAACTCCAATCAACATAAAATTTTAACGAACATATCAAATGTAAAAAAAATTTTTTTTAAAAATCACAGCCACTTTTAAAACTAGTCCTGGTTTCATTTGACATTCAGGGAGAACACTGTCCTGCAGGTGCGCTCTAACCTCACTTCAAGTTGCTAACATAATGTTTGAGAAATATCTGACTAGAAATACAGACTGTAGGAATGTGATCACTTGAATGTTTATTAAATATATTGGATTGTAAATAAGAGCCAATTCTTTTAACAAAAACAATTTTTAAAAGGAATTGTTACATAATTGTACAATGCACCACATCACATAGTTTACTCAATGCCGGGTATATAAAGGAAATTCTCAGGTCTGTACCAAACTACGTAGCATAACAAATAAATTCCACCATTAAAATGTGGAGGATAACAAAAGTAAAAATTTTGACTAGTTAAGCATTGGCCTTGTTAAGTATAAACCAATCAAAATCATTCTATAAAACAAAATAATTAAGTAGATTCACTTAAGTGTGAGACTTGTAGACAAGTTGAAACTCAAATAAGTTACAGTTGCAATGTTTAAGGACGATTCACTCAAATGGTTCCAATCAACCATTTTAAGTAGAGTCCCTATATAAATTTAAACATTAACAATTGTTAAGTACCGGGTATGTTCAGTCAAATAGTTAAAATAAGAGTTGATACCCTGTAGTTTCATACCTTTTATCCAAACCGTCTTAAATAGAAGTAATCCATAAACACATTTTTTTAAACATATTTTAAGTAAAACTATTAACACTTATGAAGTTATCTTTTCAAAGCTTTGTACAGATCAAAGTCTTAGAAGTTATGGCAGTGAACTCAAAGGGTTAATTGTAGATTTAAATTCTCAACAGGAAGTATTTGAGCATTAATAATAAAAAAAATATCTGAAGGTGAGATTATGAAACAATACCTAACCTTAAAGGAGAATGAGAGAGCTACATTGTGATCTGGAAACACAAGTTTTTAATTTCAAATAATTTTTCATTTCTTGTTTTGTATTGTCTGATGAAAGAAGGCATTTAGCTGAAACGTCCTTTTATTGGTTTCATTTTTTTTTAAAAGCCTGAACATATTTTGTTGCTCTTTTTATTTACTTCATACGTCTTTAATGGAGAGCCCCCCACCCCCCCCCACCCATATTACCATAAAGAAAGCCATATTGGTCAGAATAAGTCAAAGTAAGGAATATGACATTGAAAGTGTTAATTACTGGGGGAAAATACACCAATTTAAAATTGTATGAAAACCAGAGGTTGGGATAGACTGACAAAAACTGACTGATTTTTTAAAGGGAGAGAAAGAAAGGGGTGGGAGCAAGCAATGAAAGGCTGACAGATTGGTGGAAGCAAGGGGGAACAAATGGGGGTTGGGGGAAGTAACACAGATGACATTAATTTGACTAAGAGTAAAATATGACAAGTTGTCAAAAAATTTCATTTGGAAGTCCATTAGGCATGAAATATTCCAGACAGGATAGTGTTAGGTGGGACCAGTAGATCAACTGCACTCAGCCATTCATTTTGAGTATTTGTTAAGCTACACTGACCAGAGCGGACAAAACTAGTAGATAACAGAGTACCTACCCATTTGAGTATTTGTTAAGCTTCATGAACTAGGACACAGTCAACAAAATTAAAAACATATATAATTTTGATGTTCACATGGACATTTGATGACATAGTTGTGTACAATGTCAGTAACAGAATTAGCAAGGATTTAAAAATAGTAGACAATCACATTAAGCAGCCCAGCACATATCACATGAAATCTGAAACAAATCTATAAGAAATGTTTGCCTCTCAAGACTTTTTACTTTGATAAACTGTGTCTGATTTTGAATCTGATCTACTTGAGCTTGACAGAGCAGCCAGATTAATTTTCCAGTTGTGTATTTTGGCTTTTTGTATGAAGTACAAGATATTTCTCTTGTTTGATCACTTATGTTGTTTGATTGAAAGTATTGGTGCAAAAAAAAAAATGTGCTATTTATGGAAACAATTGTGACCAATGAAAACACACCAAGAATAAAGGCATAACAAAATCCTATCTAGACAAAGAATTGAAAATTTTAAAAAAGAAGTCTGAAGCAGAAGTTAACATCCGGAAGAGGCGAAGAGGCGAAGTGGAGAAATTTTTAAAAAATCATGAATTATTTGGTTCCAGAAATCTTCAACAATTTTGTAAACAGATAATTCATCTAATTTTTTTTATTTTAAACAAGGTGAAACTGACAAGAAATGAATCTTGTTATTCTGGAAACAATTTATCGATCATGACATTACTCTTATTTTAAACTGACCCTGCCATGTTAACAAAACTGGCTGGTCGAATGTAACCCTGAAAAATTTGGAAAAAATTCAGAAACTGTTTTTTATATTTTATATTACACAGTAAAAAATATTTTTATTAAGTATTTTTAACCTCATTAAGAATTGTTCAAGATTTTTAACATACAACAGCATAAATTTGATGGTTTCATTGCACCACTGTTGCCCTGCAGTCAAGTCAGGATGCCCACTAAGCGACCTGCTCATACTTGGCCCGGCTGATCGACTTGGCCAAACAAAATGCAAGAACTGCTCCCAGGACCTGCAAACAAAATTATTTCTAGTTATATTTCAGTACAGCATTTTCATTTACCTTTACAAAATTGTGTTTTTCAAAATAAAATTAGGTATGTATCATCTAACAACAAATACATAAATAAATGATCATCCGCATATCAAACGGCCATAATGGGAGCAGGTGGCCAGGATGGAAGCTTTTGTGTCCGGCTGTGTGTGGGTGGAGGGGGAAGTGGGGCTACACAGGGTTACAAAAATGACAGTGATAAAATTTTTAACTCATTGCCGTCACAAAACAATGAGTTTTTCAAGATGAAAATCACACAAGCTTTGATTGCAGCTGGTTAAAGCTCTCCTCTAACCCAGCACCAAAAGTTAACATGAATTACTTCACTTGTATGTTTTCAACTGATGCATACACACCACCTCATATTTACATTCAGTTATTATCATACAGATTAGAATTATTTTTAAAAAACAAAAAAATTTGGTTATTGTATTCATTCTGAAACTTTCACATTTTTTTTTAATAGCATATTTTTTAGCTAGGCCTGACTGTTTCTGAAAATGTGAAGGATGCATCATTAAGGGGCCAATTGCTATACCTAAGTTGACCTATAACTTAAGTGTTTAAACATGTCCATTCCAGATATAGTTTTTCTTAAAAGTGAAACAAGATTATCCTTGGAATTTACCTGGAAAAATGAGATTCCAAGAGCAACTCCACCTATCGGGCCCATGTTGCCATTGATGAAATCCACAACCAGCTTGTGACATCCCTGTGGAACAGCAGTGGTTGGTCAAAGCAGTGGTGCTAGGAAGCACTTTTTACAATTAAGGTTTCATTTGCTATTTTTACATTTAATATTGCAAAACCATAAACTGCAGTTAACAATACTATACTCTATCAGCTCTATCAGGTATTAAGTTAACACAAACATAAAACCTTTTTTTTTTGGTGCTGTTTCAATGCTGAAAAATAAAAATAAAATCACCCCCACTATAGATCAGTGGTTCTCAACCTTCCTAATGACGCGACCCTCTAAAACAGTGCCTCATGACGTGGCGACCCCTAACAACAAAATTATTTTCGCTGCTACCTCTTAACTGTAGAGTATATGTGTTTTAGGCAACCCCTGGGAAAGAGTTGTGTGACCTCCCAAATGGGTCGCGACTCACAGGTTGAGAACCGCTGCTATAGATACTATTTCTTTACAGGCAAATAAATCACAAAACATCCTTTCATGACCTCTGACATTTCTGTCCTCTACAAGCACGGCACATGCATGACTAAAAGCTTGGGGACTGACCTGTGTGTGAATGTTGACACTAGCAGTTTCATTAGTGAGTCCTGTGTGGATGCATTCTTTGGTACTGATACGGCAACAAGATTCTGGTACAGAGTTCGGGAGGGCGCTACTTCTGCTGAACGGGGTGTCATACCAGTCTTTGTAGTCATCAATGCCACAACACACCAGCTGTAAGACATGAACATGATTCAACAAACCAGTACCATAGCAACCCAGCTTTAAGACACAAACATAATTTAACAAACCAGTACAATAGCAACCCAGCTTTAAGACACAAACATAATTTAACAAACCAGTACTATAGCAACTCAGTTTTAAGACACAAACATAATTTAAAAAACCAGTACCATAGCAACCCAGCTTTAAGACACAAACATAATTTAACAAACCAGTACAATAGCAACCCAGCTTTAAGACACAAACATAATTTAACAAACCAGTACTATAGCAACTCAGTTTTAAGACACAAACATAATTTAAAAAACCAGTACCATAGCAACCCAGCTTTAAGACACAAACATAATTTAACAAACCAGTACAATAGCAACCCAGCTTTAAGACACAAACATAATTTAACAAACCAGTACTATAGCAACTCAGTTTTAAGACACAAACATAATTTAACAAACCAGTACAATAGCAACCCAGCTTTAAGACACAAACATAATTTAACAAACCAGTACAATAACAACCCAGCTTTAAGACACAAACATAATTTAACAAACCAGTACTATAGCAACTCAGTTTTAAGACACAAACATAATTTAACAAACCAGTACAATAGCAACCCAGCTTTAAGACACAAACCTAATTTAACAAACCAGTACAATAGCAACCCAGCTTTAAGTCACAAACATAATTTAACAAACCAGTACCATAGCAACCCAGCTTTAAGACAAACATAATTTAACAAACCAGTACCAAAGCAAACCCTGCTTTAAGACACAAACATGATTCAACAAACCAGTACCATAGCAACCCAACTTTAAGTCACAAACATAATTTAACAAACCAGTTCTATAACAACTCAGTTTTAAGACACAAACATAATTTAACAAACCAGTACCATAGCAACCAAGCTTTAAGACACAAACATGATTTAACAAATCAGATGTAACACACACACACAAAACCCACATGATTATGGAAACCAGATGTAAGACACAAACACTGAGTTTCAAAGCTACATCCTCCTTCACATAAACAAACCCTTCTCCATAACCTAATTTCACAAATCCATCTCCTTACCTTATTTCTAATTCAGAAAATGAAGAGTAGATATTTAATCAGAGACTGAAGAATAAGGAAAAGAAAGGCATCAGTTAAGTCTGAGTGTGGGGACGTAGTGAGGCAGACCACAGCCCTACATGGGCAGTAGCACCACGGCGATGGGTGGATGGACGATTGGTGGATGGACGATTGGTGGATGGACGATTGGTGGATGGACGATTGGTGGATGGACGATTGGTGGATGGACGATTGGTGGATGGACGATTGGTGGATGGACGATTGGTGGATGGATGATTGGTGGATGGACGATTGGTGGATGGACGATTGGTGGATGGACGATTGGTGGATGGACGATTGGTGGTGCCTAATTACTTATAGGGTTTTTCCATTGTAATACATACATACCCCTTTTATACAAGGGTTTCACAATGGACCACATACCTTTTTCTGCAGTTCATCCAAAGCATCAGTGATCTCCCCTTCCCCTTTCTGTCCATATTGTTGGAGTGCAGCAGACAAGCCATCTTTAAAACCTTTCTCAAGCTGGCAATGTTTAAACAATTTGTGATCAGAAATATGTTAATCCGTGAGAATTGCAGGATACTGCTTGTTTTCACTAAAGCTGGAATGAAGCTTTCACACAAATTTTTTTATTGGCCAATAAATTTATTCATCAACGCTGGACCAGTAAAAAAATAAGTTTTCCATGCATCTACAGTAAAAAAAAAATCATCACAATGCAACTGACCTTTCCCATGTAACAATGCCTACATTAATAAATCTAACTGGCCTGTCCCACTGAGACGTGTTTACATGAATTAATCCAACTGACCTTTCCCCTGTACACCAGCAAGGCAATGCCAGCACTGAGTTCAATGATGAAAATAACATACAAGAAACCGCAGAACTGAAAGAAAAGATGGTTTTAAAAAAAAATTAGTTCAAAATGAATGATTCCTCTCTTACCTTACATCACTGAGTTAGAACCCAGAAATTACATAACATGCACAAATGGAGATTACAATAGAGATTTAAATGCTGCAATCTGTTAATCAATTTGGTAAGTAAGACTAATACAAAAGATGAGACAAATGATGGCACAGTTAGAACCAACCATATACAACAGGACAGAATGGCCTTTGATTGTACAGCAACATCCTAGGGAGCCAATGAGCACAATGACAGCTCCAACGCCTATGAGGACATAGGGAGCCTCTGGCTGGTAGATGGAGGACAACTCCAGGTATTTATACAGGTCAACCTTGGTCCAGATTCCTATAGCCAAGATCACAATTCCAGTCACCTGTTAAAAAAAAAAGAAAAAAGGAAATGCTTACATTGGCAAAAAATTACCCCAAAATAAATTGTTTGTCATCAATAATGTCCAAACATCCCCTGCTTCCCATCCCCGAATTCTACAGGGAAATTTCCCAAGCACATTTAGCTCACAAAGCCATTCAGAGTTTCCAAACACAATCAATCAATATCGACTTTCATTGCACATGAATCAATAACTGACAAACACCACAGGTTCTCAAAGGAAACTTCAAGGATTGTATGCTTGCTTTGACCATTTCCTATAGATAAATTGTTGAGATCACAGCAATAAAGAATAGGAGACATGTTAAAATTGAGGGCCCAGGTGTCCGGAGGCGCCACTGACTGGTCAAGTATTCATTTTTCATTTCATTGACTTGATAAAATAAAATTTGAGATTCACTGTTGTAAAATATAACATCAACCACAGGAAACTTTCCCTGAGCAAGTTGGCTTTCCGGAGGCGCCACTGACTGGTCAAGTATTCATTTTTCATTTCATTGACTTGATAAAATAAAATTTGAGATTCACTGTTGTAAAATATAACATCAACCACAGGAAACTTTCCCTGAGCAAGTTGGCTTTGATAATTCATCAGAATTATTATCAATGTAAACAAATTGATAACCCTTTTCTGCATCAGTACTCAAACATTTCCTGAACATCCTTCACCACCGTACAATCATGAAAATCATGGAAAATAACCGACTGACTGTACAATCATGAAAGTATTGGAAGAATACAGACTGTCTGTACAATCGTGAAAGTCATGTACGATTACCAACTGACTATATAGTCATGAAGGTCATGGATGATAACAGCAGACCTGTTTACCCTCGAACTCCAAAAATCGTACAATATCGTCTCAAAATTGTACAATACAGTAACTTAATAGAAAATAAATAAACATACCGTATCTATAAAGTATACAATAACTATTCGCATCGCGTGTCTAGTGGAATTAAATTAAGTTGATGTCAAAAAAGGTAACTTCTAAAAGTAGATGACCATGTTTATATTGCAATCTGCGATCCCTTTGTTTTGCAGACCTGTATCTGCTAGAGACGTTATTTAATAATTAGGTGAACGTGTAGATCACATTATCAGTCTGTCTATATTAAAAATAAAGTTACGGCTGAAATTTAACATGGTCCAAACTCGAAGTCGGTTAAATAAAATTTATTAAGATAAGAATTAATTAACAAATTAGTCTAATTAACAAATTAGGGTGTCATTTAAAAAAAACTTAACAGGTCTAACTTGAAATGTATTTTTAGGAAAATATGTTTTGTTTTAAAATAAATAAGAATCATAGATAAGAATTAATTAACAAATTAGTCTAATTAACAAATTAGGGTGTCATTTAAAAAAAACTTAACAGGTCTAACTTGAAATGTATTTTTAGGAAAATATGTTTTGTTTTAAAATAAATAAGAATCAATATCCATTATACCAAATTCTCGTTAACATATTACAGTCTGATAACTACCACAAGCTGTAAATAGGTGAAGCAAAGAGGGGGTATTAAAAATTGTACATCAATTTAACTTCATCTAAAATAGATTTCAAAGGCCCCCACAGATCCTATAAAATATTTTTAAATCTAACTTTACTGTGCGAAATAGTTGAGAGTGCATTCTCTAGTTTTCTCCATTTCTGCATTCACCAGCTGCGACTCAACAATAAGAAATAATTGTCACAACATTGTCATACAGCATGGGCAGAGCAATGGGAATGGGACGAAAAGCTGAACATTTTTCTATATGGGTTGCTGCAGCTTCCTCACAGTGATTTTGCAAAATATTAAAAAGTGTTCGTTAGTATATTTCCACTTTAAATCCAATGTGACATCTTTCGGTCCTGGTGCAAACAGTTACCCACTTGAGTAACTAATTTTTGCAACTACTAGATGGTGCTTACTGACCTACATATGTGTTGTATTTATTTTTAACTAACCCTTTATTTTATTTTGTTTCTGTATTCGCTATTTCTGAGTGCACTTGTCAGAATTTAACGCAGGGAGCCTTGTGAAAATTTTAGAACCACTGGCGTAGTCCCACAAAATATATGTGAAAAAGTATAACTGTGACACCTCTACTACTGAGTACTGTCTGAGTGTATCTAGCAAGTTCATTTGTGAAAATACATGGCAATGATTCCTACAAAACACTGCCATAAATATGCTATGTTTGGACTTTCAGGATGAATATTGTAGAATTTTTTAATAACTTACATACTTTCTTCCTAGACCCCCACCCCCCACCCAAATAATATCATTATGAAAATGTGGCGGTGTTAATTTTAGATTAATACATATTTAGACCACAACCCCCAAACACAAAATCTCCTAAATTAACACCACTCAGGGCAAATGTAAAATAATTATAGATGGTCCGCAACCAATCATATTTCTGGATCCATTCACTGCTTCATGTAGAATGCATATACAAGTTAAAACTAAAAACTGAAGATGTACTTTTTAATTAATTATATTTGTATTAGTCGGAAAAAACTACTGGAATGTATATATATTCAAACTGGTCTCTTAAAATCGTAGCTCTGATGGGTCACGGCGTACAATTGTAAAAGACATCTCAAAATCTTACGCCTAAATCGTAAGAGTAAACATGTCTGTAACAGACAGAATATACAATTATGAAATTCAAGTAAGATAACAGATAGACTGTACCATTATAAAAGTCATGTTAGATAATTGATTGGTTTTAGTTGCAAGAATATATATGACTAAAGGGTATTGAAGTTATGTTGACAAAGTGTCACAATTTTCCAATAACTATCATAGAAATAGCGTTAAAAATGTTTAAAAGTTAAATAAGTGTCAATTTGTACAAGGTAACATTGTTGAACTAAGGCTTGATAAGAATCAAAAACATACAGTTATAATCAGTAAATTTGATATAATGTTTAATTAGGCTAGTAAAATTTTAAAATAAAATGAGTAAAACAGAGTAAGGTTAAACCTGAAAAATTAAACGCAACAAAACAGCGAACGTGTCGGCAGAAAGCCTTCGTCAGCAAACAAAACAACAGAAAAAACGTTATAAAAATAAGAACACTTCTATTGCTGCCCACAGATACTACTTACCAGCTAAGTGCTATTTCTTATTTTTATAACGTTTTTTCTGTTGTTTTGTTCGCTGACGAAGGCTTTCTGCCGACACGTTCGCTGTTTTGTTGCTGATACTACTTACCAGCTAAGTGCTATTTCTTATTTTTATAACGTTTTTTCTGTTGTTTTGTTCGCTGACGAAGGCTTTCTGCCGACACGTTCGCTGTTTTGTTGCGTTTAATTTTTCAGGTTTAACCTTACTCTGTTTTACTCATTTTATTTTGTACTAACCTGATTGCAGTCTCTCCCCTTATTACCCCTAAAATTTTAAAGAAATTTGAAAATTGACTAAGAAAAAAAATCAAATAATTACTCTTATGGTCAATAATATCCTTATAGAATAGTGGGTATGGGAAATATAATGGCTGGCTTTTGAACTTGAGAAATACTTAACATCTTACATTTAAAATGTTTTGGTTAAAAAATTGCTATGTTAATCAGAATGTTTAACCACACCGGTACAATGAAAATGAATATGTACAATGTAATCAAAATGTATTTCCATTTATTGGGATCAATAAAAATAATCTTATACATCTGAAAAGTGTATTGATTGATCATTATTTTTGTTTTCTTATGCATATGAAAAGTTTAGTATTGATTGATCATTAACTTTGTTCTTCTCCATATGAAAAGTGTAGTATACAGTGATCTTTAATTTTTTTCAAATAGGTTTCAAGTAGGTAGCTCCTATATAGAGTTGCCACCCTCTAACTGATAAACAACCCTCAATGCTGCTGGGTGCTGTCCATGGCTAGATAGTACTTGTGTGGGAGAGGTAAAGCTATTTACTTATTGTTGTTTTTAAATGTATAATTTTCTGTAATTGGTAATTGTTAAGAAGCCTAGCCCTGGGCTGGAGTACTGCGCTGTATAAAAACCACCTTAATAATAATAATAATGTGCAGTGAAAAGAAATTTTGATTAGCTAAGCCTAGGTATAAAAAATATAACCTAAAATCTAAGAGCAGTTCTGGAAAAAGGTCATATCACAATAAAAATTGCACAGTTAATAAATCCACACTTAGAACATATAATCCAGATTTGTTAAAACAGAAAAAAATCAGCACTGTGTTCAGTAGGTTTAGGGGGGTGGTGGAAGGATGATTGGGGGTCAGTAGAATCACTGATTTGCTGACAGATTGTAAAAAGTATTTACCTGGACTACAGAAATAAAAATGGAATATGTTATTTCTATTATGTTTTAATTTTCATAGATATCATTGTGTTGATTGATTGAAATGTCTAATAAACAATGGTTTTATAAGGGATACAAAAACGGAAAGAGCATGGTGAGAATGTTTTAATTTGAATTTTAAGGAGAAATGGTTCAGCTTATAATGAATTTTACTTTTTCTTCACATTAAAAAATCTAAAGCTTTGTCATTCTGTTTTAAAGAAATGAAAAAGTTAGTTAAAAAAGATGTTTATATTAAAATATATTGTATGGCCATTGATTATGTATAAAATTATTATTAAGTTTCAGCTGAAAAACGCTTAGAAAAGTTTTGTTGATAATATGGTAACCATAAAATATTATTTTTTAATCATTTTGCAGCGTCTGGTGAAGAAGGAGTTATAAGGAAATTATTTAAATAAAATTTAGTTTTTTAAATTAATATTTTAATAAAATTCAGAATAAAAATGGCAGAAACAGAGAGAAAAATGTAAACAATCCAGTTAGGAATATCTTAGTTATGGATTTATAATTAAGCCCATATAAACAGATGCCGATGTGACTAATATGCCAAAAGCAATTGGGTAGCTAGGTTTAGTGCCATATTGAGAAAAAAAGTACCTCCAAAGCAATTAGGTAGCTAGGTTTAGTGCCATATTGAGAAAAAAAGTACCTCCAAAGCACATCCTAACTGGCAAACAAGAACTTAATATATTTTTAATCAATGTGACAAACTTAAAAAAAAACAACCCAAGCTGTCAACTATGTATTACAATGATTCTTGACAAAGCACAGTATGAAATATTTTAACTCACCACTTAGCCAAGCTTCCCCTCGCCCTCAGCCCCACCTCCACCACCCAAGCTATGACACAGGCACTAATGAAATGGGCCTACACAAGAAAGTTCCAAATTAATTGTCCATTATTATAGCCTAAGATATATACATAAATGAAGTTGAAGGCTTGGAATACGGTACATGCTACTTCGTGTATTGATGGATCTTGGCCAAAATTGGCCAAAACCCTCCATAATCCCACCAGAGAAAAGGATCCCCCGGGAACGTGATCTCACTGAGGATACAAGATCCTATAGGGGGACAGGATCCAATAAAAAAAACTTGACACAATATGGTATCAGTATCCCAACATAGAATAGGTCCCAACCTGAATGGGATCACACAGAGAACGGGATCCTTCCAAGGAACAGGATCCTACAAAGGAAGGGGATCTCACCGGAGAACAGGACCCCACCGGGGAATGTGATCCCACTGGGAATAGAGATCACTCAGAGAACAGGATCCCAACGGCAACACTCGCCTTTAGCGCGTGCGACCTGTGCCCTCGCACAGGGCGCCGTGGCCACAGGGGCACCCTGTAAGTATTTAAATTCCCTTAGTTTATTAGTGAAGTGTGAATCTCGGGTCCGGAGTCAAGTATTCTAATTTTTCGTAGTCCCTTTTCATTCAATGAGTTTTCATAAAAAATGAAAGTTACATTCTTAATTTGGATGCTAACATTGGGGAAGGGGGCGCCGAACAAGTGCTTCACACAGGGCGAAAGTTTACCTTAGGCTGGCATTGCTAACAGGTATGGGATCCCATCGGGGAAACTGGATCCCACCGGTTTTAGGTTCCCATCGGGAAATTGGATCCCATTGGGAAACGGAATCCTATTGTATCGGGATCTCACTGAGATCGGTAACAGGATCCCATACTGGGGAATGGGATCACAACTGGGAAGGGATTCTTCTGGGGATCGGGATCCCACTGGGGATCGCGATACTTTTCTGATTGTATTGAATGTTTTTGTTAGGTGCGAAAATGTTTTTTTTACAGGTACTTTAGTTTAGATTAAAGACTTAAAGGTTTTAAAAAATGTTCATTTCTGAATGCCAGCATGAGCAACCCCGTGTAATTAGTTTTAGGGAAAATTAAAATAATGAGTTCATTACCCTTCAGTACCAGTATTTGAATAATATAGAATAATAAGAATGTCTACTAAGTTTGATCCATTCACACACACTGGAGCCTTTCTTTGGAATTATACTTATACATATCATATAAGAAAGAAAAAAACAATACATTTTTGGCCCCTATCCCAAAACAGAACATCTAATTTAACCACACCCCCCCCCCTTCCCTTTTTAAAATGTTCCAGTATTTCATTCTTTTTGTGAACATTCCTAGAGTTTGAATATTTTGTTTAGCTTACTTACTAATAGTATAAGAAAGAAAAAAACAATACATTTTTGGCCCCTATCCCAAAACAGAACCTCTAATTTAACCACCCCCCCCCCCCCTTCCCTTTTTTAAAATGTTCCAGTATTTCATTCTTTTTGTGAACATTCCTAGAGTTTGAATATTTTGTTTAGCTTACTTACTAATAGTAATAGGTGATAAAAAAATCTGGCGATAGGGTTAAAAAAACAAACAAAACAAATGGGCCTGCAGCCTATGTCTATGTAACTTTGGTTTGGGGATGTTAAAAGACGCTTTAAAATTCAAATTAAACGAAAAAAAAGTGCCATATAATCCAGTATGTTAGTATTAGTTAACTAATACTGCCTGGATTTAATTAATAAAGAATACAAGTAAGTTTACATTTACAAGCGAAAATACAAAATGCGTAGAGAAATAATTTACGCACCTGAACAGCACTTTTACCAATTAATTTATAATTCAACTTCTTTAACAGTAACAGTTGTGGAGATGGTATTGTTAGAATTGTTCAATTCCACAAAATTATTATTGTTGGAAATCACTACTTATAGAATGATCAAATATTATAATGTATATTAATTTAACATCTTTGGATGACCAGCTGCTGCAAATATTATTTATTTATTTAGGCATTTTTATATAGCACTTACCTTAAAGCTCTAAGCGCCTTACAATTTTTGAAAAACATGTAAACTAAGTAAAATAAAATAAAATAAAAATGAAAAACCAGAGACACTAGGTTAGTAATTACTATACAATAGAGACAATTAAAATGTACTAAAGAGTAGGCCTACACTTTGGCACGTTTTGGCCTATACTACAGGATCAACCCGAGAGAAGATTTCCATAAGTAGGCCTATAAGACTATGGTCATGACGTAATTGCGATAGAGGTGTTTTTGATGAAACTAGGAAGTAATGCGTTTTATGGATAATCCCCTCTCCACAAGAGAACGTCATTTATATGATACTACTTGACACCAAAAGCATCGGAGGAGTTCCACTGGAAATTTTCATTGTAATTGGAAATTTCATATGAGAAATTTTCATTGAAAAATGAAATTTCATACTGGAAATTGTCATGCAACACGCGGGACTCTTGTCCAGATTTTTCTGTCAGGCTTGACTCACGTAAACTTTAATCATATAACTATCACTTTTATTCGTAAGGCCGTATACGTAAAGCAGTGAACGTAGGCATTTAGTTTAAAATTAATATCTATGTCTGGGTTATGGCTCAATTTATAACCAAGGGAAGTAATTATAACGATAATGCTAGTATTTCTGCATAGCCTATCTATGATTCCCGCCAATTCATCTTTTTTCTCTCCTTTTGTCTCTTTCTCTTTATATTTACCTCTCATTATTTCTCTCTTACTCCTTCCACATTCTCCCACTCTACAATCAGAGCCGTCACGTGACATGTGTAGGCCTCTTGCCACTTTCCGATTTTGTGTCTCTTTCCTTCCTCAGACCTTTGGGTCCATTCAAACACTTCTATACCTGAGGACCCTTGCAGCCGCAGGGGTTCCAGTTCCACGCAACGGCTCTGTCTACATTAACAATAGTTTACAATAACTATTACACCGAAGCTGTAGTGTCACGATCATATTGCGGTGTACTAAAATATAATTTAGCTTAAAATTACAAATTAATTAAAAGAGGTTCAAAGACAGAAGAGCCCGGGGAAAACGCACCCCCCCCCCCTCTTTCCCAAGCAATCTGGCTCCCTGACATCGTACCTTTTCTTAATAATTCTCCACAAAGTCTTGCTCTCAGCAACCTTTCCCTAACAAACTTGCTCCTTGCAATTTTTCTATTTAAAATCTTGCTCCCTGAAATCATGCTCTCGAAGTTTTTGCTCCTCTCCTTGCAATACCCATGCCCATTCTGCAATTTCATACTTAACAATCTTGCTCCCCAAAATCTTCATGTAACATTGCTCCTAAAATCCTCAAGTGAAATGTGTGAATATATGGTTAATTTAAGCTACTCCTGAATGTCACAGAAATCCAAACAGTAGTGTGAAAACTGATACTGAATGTCACAGAAATCCAAACAGTAGTGTGACATTGTGTTCGTTGTGTAGCTGCCACTCACTAGCAAAATTCCCCATATTTCGAGTCTTGGAGCAGGCTACTATTGAAGTCCATGGATCACGACCATTTGTAAGCTGTTGAATTTGGGATTGGGGTGTAAACTTTGAAAATGTCAGATCAATAAACAACGATGTCATGAAGTCATGGATACCCCACCCCAACCCTCTTTTTTTTTTTAACAAATGAGACCTACAACCCTTCATACGAACCCCTAACCCTCCGCAGAGAACCACAACCCTTCAAATACCAACAATTCTTCAAACAGACTCACTAAATTCCAGGACTCAGGTTTACACGGGTTAAACATTCTGGTAAAGAAACTTATTTTTGTATAAGAAATGTGCGTTTTGGATGTAAACAAAAAATGCTTTAACTACTAATATCTGTACATGTAAATATTTCAAGGAAGGCCTGTCTCTTGCTTTATTTTTAAAAAAACAACTCATATGCGACTAGTCCTTATTTCTATTGTATCATGTGCCGGTCCATCATTTACCAGCAGGTTTTGAATTTTACCAACAACTTTGTTATGTTTACATTTAGTGTAGTGTCTAGAATACTTTAGAACTTATTTTTGCTTATTTGAAGATTTTTAATAAAAGTACCTTGAATTGTGAGTAGTACCCATGTGCTTCTCACCTAGAATGGAGCTTATTTCATTATATTTAAACCTTATCACTAAAGCTTGAGATCAAACCTTCTTTAGTTCAATACCAAATTTCTTTCATATATAAATTGGAAACAAAGTGGTTTTAAAATGTTTTAAGATTTATTTCTCTTCTTTTACTCTAAGAAAAATTTTTTAAAAACCTTTTGAACATTTTCATTTTTATAATTTTATCTAATCACACTATTCAATGGGAATCTCTTTGATCTATCAATAATAATAATAATAGTAATAATAGTACATAAAATGTCTATCTGTAAACAAAATGTGTTCTTGCAATAAATTATAAATTTTGGCTCAGTTTTCCAAGGAAATCAGAAGAGGTGTGTGTGTAATATTTTTAGAATCCAACTCTGATCTAAGATAAATGATTAGAGACTCTAGATTTAATTGTTAATTTCATAAAAAGAAAACTAACAACAGATGCTTTTTGAATACTCATTAAGCACATATTAAAATTGTCCCTCTCCTTGAAATCTTTCTAGTTTGCCAATTTACTGATTATTGTTTTTAGTGTTTAAGACCTTTTGGGCTACCAGGATAAATAATAATAAATGTGATTTTTGTTTCATATAATTATATAAACAACATTCAAAATGCAATGCCAAATGTTTTTAAAAATTTTATTCCTCTCATTATTTTTAAATTTATTTGTTAACAACATTTTAAAAGAAGAGGTTCTGTGAATAAATTGTATCTTTGTCACTGATTTTTAAAAATGCTATAAGAATATTTTAATAATATAAGAAAAGATACTAAACTGAAAACAATCTTAGCTTATAAAAAAAAAAAAACTCAATAAGAATACTAAACATTTTTTAAATTAGAATGTTTAAAAATGCAATAAGAAAATTTTAATAAAATAAGAAAAAATACTAAACTGAAAACAATCTTAGCTTATAAAAAAAAAAAAAACTCAATAAGAATACTAAACATTTTTTAAATTAGAATGTTCTAAACACAACGTGAAAGGGTGATAAAATGTATATAAATGTTTATTAAAAAATATTTAATGTTAAATTGTAAATATGTATAAATTGACGTGTTTTTGGAGGAAAAAAATCTTGGCTTTGACATTAACATAATTTATCATTTAAATCTTATTTTAGGAAAATTTTGTTTAAAATGATGTTCATATACATATATTATATATATATAACAAAATCAAACAAAAATCGTCAAAGAATGCTGATTAATTCCCACTACTGGCAAATTTGCATCCTCAAGTAAATTTTCTTTATTCAAAATAAAATGAAAAATTCAGATTCTGTTCAAAGTGAAACTCAACTGTACTTACACATTGATAAATTAGACATTGGACAAGGGTTAATTTTTTTTTTTTTTAAAATTATCACAGCCAGATTTTTCATAACAAAGTTATTTTTGTGTTTTCATTTAACATAATTATTTTTAAATATGTAACCTCTTAATTTTTTAAAATAAAATCTTCAGAAAAATACTGATAGTAATAGTACATATGCTAATCACTTTTTTGAACATCTTGGAGTTAACGAATGTCAATTTTTTCTTTTTACATTGTAAAAACATTATACCACACATATAATTATTTTATTCTGTTTCTTTCATTAAGAAACTTGATATATATTTTATGCATTCGAAATTGGGACCACAGCGTAAACAATAGTAAATATAAGTTAAGTCACCTAATCCCAATTCAGTTTTTTAAAAATAAGTTGTAGTTTTGAAATAAGATCAAGGCAGAAGCCTTGAAATATGCTCTGGCTTCCATTTTAGTTTTATTTTTGAAAAATTCCTAAGGAGTAATTTCTGGCCTATCTTGCATGTCTCCGAAGATCCTCTGCAGCAGAGGCCTGTAGTTGACATTGCTGATCTGGTTCTGTGGTTTAGTGCCACACCAGGTCTCATCTACAACAACAGGCTGATACTGAATTGACAGGACTGGGTGGTCCCTCCAGTTAAGAGAATTGATGAAGTCTTCATACAAGACTAATTCATTGTTGTTTTCAGCTGTTTTGGCCCTGGATTTAAAAAAAAAAAAAAATGTGAAAACTTGTGTTTGAGGATATAAATGGGAGGAATAAAAGTTAAGAATATATTTTTAAAACTAGCTGAGACTTAATCCAAATTAAAAAGACATAAATTAGTAAATAGATTTATTTCTTTTACAATTTAACTATAAAGCTTCTTAAAATGTTGGAGGTTGTGTAATAAACTTTTCCATCATTATTTAATATAAATAACTTAAAAATTGGCTTGCTGACATTTACTTGAGAAGATTTGTATGGGAACAAATGCTGTTTGTTGCTAGTCTTTCCAAAAATGTTGGCACAATCAATTTTTTGAGCCCATATTTTAAAGATTTATTAAGAATTCAACTTTATAATTTCATTAAACTTTCAGTAGTTTTATGTGACAAATATATTTTGTTAATTTTAGAAAGTAATCAAGCCTTGTATTTTTACAAAATGATCAAGATAATTTCATCCATATACTTCATTTATTGTCCCAAGACATAAAGTTTTACCACTGAACTGTTGTCACAATGTCACATTTTTATACAGGAGTCCTAACTACTCAGGTCTTACTCTACTCACACTGAGAGTGCAGCTCTGAGCATATCTTCAGGTATTGGAATGTGTTGGGCAGCAAACTCCCTCCTGATGGTTTCTCTGTCAAGGTATCCAGTGCTGGAAATATGAAGTAAAGTTTGTTCGTGTTTACTCAGGATGCATTCAAAAACAAATTATCCACAAAAATAATAAATGTAGTTGGGTTTTGTAAAGCATGAACTGAAAAATTGAATTGGATTAAATTTTTTGTGAGTGTGCTTTATGAATTGAGAAAATTCAATATTTGTAAAAGATTATGGCGTTGTGGGTTTTACCAGTTTAATGTGTAATACAGCTGATCAGTTATTTTGAGTTAAAGTTGAACTTATCAGTTTATCGTACCGTATAGTATTATAGAACTTACCAGTTTTTGTCTTGATGTCTGAAAGATGCAACCAAAACACTGAAGTCTTCAAAGTTTTTCTTTCTCAGCTCCTCTTGCATGATAGCTATCAACTTGTCTGTGTCGAGAATGAGATCTGACCGGCGGTCACTGTATTGTCTTGCCACAGTCATAATCTAATAAAAAGAAAGTTATGAAAAACACAAATTTTTAACTGATCAATGAGCTATGAAGCTTCGGGAAGCTAAGTAATTTATTCAAGTCTTTTATAGCATTAGATTTAAAAAATGTCATGAGGCTAAAGCAACACAGTCAAAAACACCATGAGCCCATTAAAATTAGATATGAAAACCAAGAAATTTCACATGACATCATATTTCAGGTATTACACGCCTGGTTTTACAGTATAGTAAGTGCACATTTGCTCTAGGTTGCATTATATAACAGTAATATATTTATTTTGTGAAAGCAATTAATTTACATGAATATAAAGAGTAATGAAGGTACAGGAGCTCCCCACATATTTAAATTGTTATCGGGTGAGGGGGCTTAATAATTTCTAAGGAAAAAAACAACAACGTTTTAACCTGATAGTTTTGCTCTAATCAGTATCTCTTAAATTTTACACATTAAACATAAAAGAAACCATCAGCGTAAAATATAAAATGATGCACAAAAAGAATAAAGTTTATTGATTAGAAAGGGTGCAATCAAAAAAGGCACACCCCCTTTCCGGTCATACATGATGATTGAACATACAAGTTTTTAAGAGTGTAAAACAGCCAATCATTCTTAACACTATTATTTTAGTTTTTAAAAGTTATTTTTGAAGTGTTATATATATATTTTTTTTTTTAAACAAGCAGATAGGTGAATTCCCTAACAATGTTATGCACCACTGATGTTATGCACCATTGATTTTATGCACCACTGATGTTAATAATTCTACCTCTTGCTCAGTGAGCGTAGGCTCCACTGTGAGAACCATTTCCCTGAACTTCTCATAGGGGAGGTAACCAGTGCCTGCGGGATCAGTCCTGGCAAAGAAAGCTTGTACGTCTTCCTTGTTCGTGCCCAACCTGGTTGCCAACTTTTGCACCACAGCGTCAATGTTGGATTTCACAAACTGTAACACAAACAGACAGATAATAATGGGTAAATACTGCTGTTTTTCCTTCATTGTGAGATTTCAATTTTATATAGTTGAACTTAATTTTTTTTTTTAATGACCATCATTCATCACCCCAATTTCAGATTCTGCAATGATTATTTACCATTACTGATGAAAACAAACAAAACGATGACATTGAAACATGATTTTTGTTCCTAAAGGCTTTTACAATTAAATACATTCATGACAACGATGGTGGTTTCTCACTCCAAAAAAGTAGGTACTGGTATTTTTTTAAAAAGATTTTTATTTTTGTGCCTGATAATGTAAGAAGCTTTCTTCTAGGAACGTCATTGGGTGAAAGAAGGAAATTATATAGACTCAACTTTTTTTTTTTTAAATGCATAAAAAGTTTCATTTGTAGGTTTGTATTGAATATCAAGTTTTGAGATTTTCAAAAACAGTAAGAATTTTTATTTTGTGATGTTCATTTTTAAAAACAAAAAGAATTTAAAAAATGCAGAATTAAGTGTTGATTAGGACCAGTGATTTCCTTCTTCCCTTTGAAACCCAAGGTTTTCCAGCCTTTTGAGCCTATTTACTTATTATTGTGTGCCACTAAGCGATGCAAGAATAAAATGTATTTCTAAGAGGAAAATGACAGAGGAGTGTAGAGTGTGCACCACGTAAACCCCAGAGGAAAATGATTCAAAGGCTGACCTAGGCTTGGATGGATGGATAATGTGGAAAAAGATTTACAGTGGCTAGGAATCCAAGCAAGGAAAAGAAAGCATCAGTTAGGTCTGAGTGGAAGAAAGTGGTGATGAAAGCCAAAGCCGTGAATGGGCTGTAGCACCACTAGGATGGACTAGAGTAAAATGGTCTATTTCAGAGTGATCTGATTATAAATAAGCTTTTCTTTATTAAATTATTCTATTCTTAATGATTTTATGTTCACAGTTTAATAACAATCTGCCCCTCACAGAAATATTTCACATTAAGTCATTGCTTTCATGAAACTATTTTCATCTCTATGGGAGTGTACTCACTACGTGGCTGTTGTCCTCCATGAACTTGAAGGCATACTCATCAGCATCAGTGAGGATAAACTTAAAGTTGTTGAACTCAACCTGAGCCCCCACATACAGATCAGTGGCGCTGTAGTACTCGGACTGTTCTGTGTTGTACCTCATCTGGTTGGGTTTCTTGACACGAGTCCTCTCTAAGAATCGGCCCCCGGCAATGCCTGGACATTTAAAAATATTTTTTTTTTAAATCATACAATGCCTGGACATTTAAAAATATTTTTTTTTTAAATCATACAATGATGGCCATGTCGTGAGCCAATTTAAAGTTCTACTCATTGAGGTGCTTTTTCTGACTGCTAGACCCTCCTAAGCTGCTGCTAATTTACTGAACTGCCTAAAATCCAGCCGTTTATATTTATTTTTACTACAAGGAATTCTACTTATATTATGGCTTTTAAGTACAGTAATACATGGATCACATCAATGTTTAACCAATCCAACATTTCAACACAGTCCTTTACTCATAGAAAACTATGGGATGGGTGATTAGCTTTCAGTAATGGAGCTTAAGAAGCTTCACTAGCAATTGTTATTTTAATTCAACAGCACAAATAAATGACCTTAAAATCTTCCCAATTTCAACACATGTTAGAGGAAATAACATAAACAAATTAATTCATAAATAACTAAACAAATGTTTAATTACAATGAAAAATACAGAACATAACTGAAACTCAAATAACTCTTAATTTAATTTTAAGAAACATTTTGTTAAAAACTGTAAACATATAAGAAATGTTATTGAGTGAAAAGAAAGCCAAGGCTTCAAGTACTGTACTTACCAGAGTTTCTAACTGGAGGCTCAAACACCAAGATTGTGTCATCTGACAGGAAGTAGGAGATGATAAATCGTCTCCCCTGGTCAATGGGTTTCTTGGTCACCATCTGGGCGAGGAATCTCAAAACATTGCTATCCAAGCCACACCTGTCACGCTCCATGAATTTGACGAAGTCTCGCTTTGGTGGTTTGGGTAGCAAACTATTGCAGGAGCATAAGGAATCTTCCTCACTGCCAAATCCATTGAAGGGTGGCGCTTGCTTTGAAATCTGGGTGACTTTCTCTTGTTTGTATGTCACAGGGGTCATATCCTCTGCACAATACATATAATGTCAGATTTACTACACATTTCCCTCCATTCTCACATTTAGAAATTAACCATATACAATAGATCTAAATCAATGGGTTTACACCAGCTCGGTACGTGATTTCATACAGGGGTTATTATTTAGTGCAGATTAATACAGTCGTTATCAAAAAGTATATTTTTTAAAAATCAGGAATAGAAAGTAATCGAAAGCATAGAAGATTATTATTTTTACTACATTTCAACAAACTTTTGCCACTATTTCAAAGTACACTAAAAATTACTGTTTTCACAAATTTTTACTTGTTAACAGTCTTTGACATATAATGACATTTTCATCTACACCCCCCCCACCCCCCCCCCCCCCCCCCAATCAGATTTCTCCTCTCTTTTTAAAAAGTTCTTCAGCAGATATCTGAAAATTCTCTCACTTCTAACCCACTTGAAAAATGTTGACTTCTCTACTCTTTTGTCTCAATTTATTATACCCTTATTTCAGCCTTCCTGTCAATGCCTAAATTTAGCATACTTCAGGGTCACCCTTCCTTTAAACGGCCACCATTGAATCACGAGAGTTAAGATGTCATGTTTACCAATGCCATATTTTGTCTTGTAGTACTCCCGTGTAAAGTTGTCACAATCGCAAATGACAAACTTGCGTCCCCACACACTGAGAGTTGAACCAAGAGAAAGGTCACAATCTGTGTAGAATTCATTGTTCACTGCTCCTGTCTGAATGTGTGAAAGAGAACATAAGTTAGTTCGTAATACATGAATGAGAGCTCAAGCATACAACCATTCAATGTAGCTAATCTGTAATTTGGCACACTAGCAAGATAAAATCATTTGCATGCCCCATTGAATGAGTTACTTTGGAGTGCTGTTGCATTAGTTTTGGGTTTCTCCACCTTTTATGCACTATGGAAGTCAAATTTATGGACACAAAGCCATTTACAGACACAGAGCCTGACTGTGCCTCTCTTTATGTTATAGCAACTGCATCAATTGTACAATAAATCCCATATCTCACTATACATTTTTATTGAAATGGTAGGACAACCCTCTGGTAGACAATGTTAAACCATAGTTCTGTCATCAAACAAACATTGATGATTCATTTCTGAAATAATCCGATCTTTGGTCTCTAAAGAAATCTACTAATATCATTTAATTATTTTAAAATATTCCCCCCTTTCATATATCTTCTAATCTACTTGACTTGATCTTAAACTTTGAACCTTGAGATTATCCAGTATATAACGACTTCCATGTCCTGTTGGACCAAACACATTTAACACAGTTCTATCTGTGTTAACTCCAGGCTGGGGAAGGCTGGAAGGATTTTTGGGTAGTTTTCCTCGTTTCAGAAACACTGGCACAGCATCACGTCCAGAATTGGGAGGTATGACCTTGTGACAAAGAAATACAGGTAGCTTTGAATTTAACTGTATTTTAATTTAATGTAAACCAAGATTATACTTAATATAAATATAAGACAGAATAAAACTTTTCAGGACTACATTTAGCCAAAATACAATAAAAAAATAATTTAAAAATTAGATTTTGAACGACTGTTTCTTAGTTTTTTGTGAACACAAAGGTTGTGTAATATCATATTCCTTGGAGGGATAAAAAGATTTTCTATACCTCACTGTAGCATGGTTTCAAGAAATTAAGATAAGAAATAAATTATGTTTTGACTTTATATACTTGCTATGGCATCTCATTTGAAATATCTGTGTTCAGAGACAGTACATTAAAATCATTTACCTAATTATAAATAAATAAATTTCATATCTGATTTGCAAAAGAAAATCTAAAATGGATAATGCTTAACATATTTCTAGTTTTGTTTTTGGAAAGTTAAAATTATAATTGGAACTATTATTTTTTCCTTTTAAAATGAAGAATAGAATTCTTTGTGGCTACCTCTCTGATCTCCATAGTATCATCAGCTAAGTAGTAGTGAAGAATCATCTCCCTTGCATCTCCAAACAAACTTTCTGAATCATCCCAATGACAGTAAAACCGAAGTACATGGCGATCATGATCCAGAAATTGTTTAAGTGTGTCATACTTTTCATAAGGACGTAATGGATTCATGGCATCATCAATCTAAAAAATTTAATTTGATATTTAACATTTTTAATTATTGAGACTACAATTAATACGAAGTATGATTTATTTGTCTATTTAGAAATAAATAAAAAATTGATAAAAAATGTTTGATTAATACTTTTCAAACATTTTCAAACATTGTTTGTAAAATATGATGCAACTGAAATTAAGCTACAGGTGGCTAGTCCATAATGAAGATTAAGGAAAATGATGAAATGTTTCTGCTGCAATTTTTTTTAAATTTAAGTAATTAATTTTCATTTCATATTAAGAAACTTTGATTGAAATTTAAAATCAAGAAATAATCTAAGAAAAAATCTTAATAATATTTGATCAACATTTCTTTTAGTCTTTCATTAATTAAAAAAAATATGCACTTTAAAAAATGATCGCTCTTTTTTTATAATATTTTATTGGCTCAAGAATGTGACTGGATTTTTTAATTATTTTTTAAAATTAATTTGGCAATATGAAAAAAATCAGCTTTATTAAATTTAATAAGAAAAATATTTAACTCACAGCTTTCCTGTAGTTCATGTATGGATCTTCAGGTGGATTGGCAGGTCGTTGAACATTTGTGCCCATTTTTCTTAAAAAGTTTTGTGTGAACTGATCACAGTCTGTTATCTTAAATACTTTAGAATAAAGGCAGATTTCTGACCCAATATTGAAATCCTCTGCTGTATAGAATTCATCATCATTTGGGGGTGGGCGAGGTATTCTGTGACGTCGAATCAGAGTGCCTGAAATTAGTAAAATTCTCATATTGTAAAATTAAATGCCTAAAACTCTTTACTTTGCCAATTAAATCATTTTTTATTGAAACTTTAAGAAAAAATTGTACCTTGAGGTATGCCAGCATTCTTAAGACGGGGTTCAAGGACTTGAATAGAATCATCTTCCAGATAAAAATAAATCTTGCAATTTCTAACTCTGTATTGCTCTTCTCTTTTTTCATGTACAGCCTCTTGGTAGAAAGCATCGAATGACAGAACCTAAAATGTATATTTGGTTTAGGCTCAGATGATTAAGATCTAAGGAAACTGTTTATTATCGCACAATTACCATAACAATATTTTGTAAACATTTAAGAGAGGTTTTTATTATTTTTCATTAAAAAAATATTCCCACAATAAATTAGAATCTTTATTGATACTTTCTTGTGTGTCTCTTTTAAATGGCAAGCAATGTCATTAAGAAATATAATTACCTGTCTATCAAAAGCAACCCATGATGGCAAGTAGGTTCCATCTCCACGAGGAAACACTGTATTTCTTGGTTTATATTTCTGACCCAAAAGAGGTTCACCACCAATTCCTGGCTTTTGAGCACCAACCATCAACGATGTCTCATTCTCAACGTCAAAATGGTGGGATTTGTGAAACTTTGTTTTTCCAAGCTACAAAAAAAAAAGTAGAAATGAATATTATTATTAGTTGTAGCATTCATTGTATGAATTAATCTATAAGAATTTCCAACAAATGAAAACAAGTCAATAGCCTATAATTATATAAATTGATGGTAATATAATTTAAAATATTGAATCCTCATACTTAATCATTGATTGTCTTATAAATAGACCCTTCCATATTTAACATATTAATAATATATTGGCAATCTTCTGTTAGTTAAAGCCTACAAGACTTTTATCACTTTATTATATTATTAATAATTGGTTTTCTGTCCAAATAGTAGTAATAAACTAGTCAACACTCACACACCTCACTGTTTTATATTAACAGTAGGCTATAACTTGTATAGGTATAAGCATAAAACGATTTATTAGTCCAAATTATATTATTAAGCTTAAGTTTAAGTTGTACGTTTAATACAACATTATTCACACTCGCACAGCACACAAAAAAGTAACATAAATTAAAAATTTTCTACGCATTAAATTTATTTACACTCACACTTTTATTAAATGAGTTTCCAGGTAAAAATGGCAGCGCCATTTCAATAGATAAATGATGCTTCAAGTTTTAAAAAATGAGAAGAAACAGGTGCCTGGCGATGGCGATCTTTACACGAAGCCGCCGCACACACAAAACAAAGTGTATAGTTTACTTATGTTGCTATGGTGCCGATATAAATAAATCACTACGCGAACACCTAGTTACCATTCTAAAGCTTTAAAAATTTGTGATAAAGTATCAAAATTTATTATCTTTTTATGTGCTTATTTTTGTAAATGTTTAGAAATAACTAAATGCAATATTTGAAAAAGCGTTTTAAGAATATTTAATTATGGACTATATTTTGTTTAACCGGAAACCATTTTTTTTTCCAAAGGTCAAGAACTCTTTGCAAACTCGTAATAACTTTTTCCCCCCATAAAAATTCATCCAATAATCTTTAGTAATAACTCATCCCAAAATTCAGTCCGATACTTCATTTATTTGATTTAATAATTAATTGCTCTTTTTAAGTTATTATTTTAGGACCTTTAAAAAAATGTCATAACAAAATAGGGCATAATGGTCCATGGAATTCATAAATAATAAAAAGCAATATTTTGTTCCTAATTATGTTTTTTCAAACCATATATATTACATAAAACTTTAAAGACAAAACACCAAATGGCACGAAAAGTGTCAATAAAACGTCTTTCCTCACAGACTCAATGAGGAGAAAGTAGTATCACAAAACTCATTAAGATGTCCTTTATTACTAAGATTTTGTGTACACAAGTTTCCATAATAAAAGCAATTCTGAAAATTAAACAGAGAAGGGAATGATTTGAAGTAAGAACAAACACTTGTAAATCACATTAAACCACTTTTAATTACATAAATTTTACACTAGCCACATAATTCATGAATTTTATTAGAAATAGCAGAGAAAAAATAAGAAGAGAAATAAAGCAAGTTGCCTAATTACTAAGTATTTTAAAAAAGAAAGAAGCATATCAAATTGTTATTATTTTAATCGCCTTTATTTTTTTCAATCAACTAGTAACAGTGTTTGATAATGTAATGTAAGGCCTTTTTAAAGAAATATCTGAAATTGAAAATTTTTCTTGGTGTCTCAACCCACAATAATGCGTCATAAATCAAAATGGATAAATCTAAGATTTTACCAACAACACAGAGTAATCTGAGCACAGTGGCACCAATAATATAATCCATCTAAAATAAGATTACTTTTTTGTTGAAATTTTCACAAAGATTTTTCCTATTTATGACAATTGTTTCTTAATTCTTGAATGGGCTGAAAACATCTAGTTATAGGAATGCAAAACTATATCATAGATCAATTTCATATACTCACAAACACTTTGTATTAGCAAAGGTCAATCTAAAATACAATGAATAATTGTTTGAGCGACTTTATTACTTTTAAAAACAGGAAAAGAACATATTCAACAACACTCTCAGGTAAAAATATTATTTGAAGAAATATAAAATGGATTAGAAAATTTGGATATCAGATTTCAGATAAAGAAGTTTTCATGAAATCAACAAGATAATAAACCCTAATTTAACATGGTTAACGAAAGATACAACATCTAATACTTTTGTTATAAATTATGCGTTATAAGGAACTGACAAGAACAGATCTCTGAAACCAAATGCAAATTGCATATAAATATCTTTAAAAAACAACAACTTTATTCTTTAATTGTTAAACATGGTTAATAAAAATTTCTTAAACCTTAGAATTTTATTGATATATTCTTAAAACAAAAGAGAAAAAAAAAATTGCTAAAAAAAAAATTTTATTTTAAAAAAATGGAATCCTTTTTGTACACAAAGAAAAACAAGATATTATTCTTTCTTTCTTTTATTTAACGTCAGTACTAAAAGTAAAAAAACAAATTTTTTTTTTATTTGGTCAATTATGTTTTCCTAAATAACAAACCAAATGGTTTAGACCAACAAAAAAGAAGCATATATGATTACACAGAAAATATAAATGCAACACTTTTTCAAATTATAAAAGCTGATGACTGCAGCAAAAATGTAATGGAAAAAAAATAATTACAAATCATAATCAATATATTGGTAATTTTTTCCTTACTCAACTTTAACAGTTGTAACTGAAATCATATTGTACTGTTGAAGCTTAAAATATCACAGCCCTCTCACCAGAAAAACATGGGAACAGGGTAAATGCCACCACGATAACATCTCCTGTGTCTGTAGGGAGCATCATCAACATATACAATCTGTTGGCCTGGGGCTGCATTGACAACGGTGGTGGTTCCAGTTGGTGTGTGATAAACTGAACAAATACAGAAAGTTCTTGTTATAAAAATTTTACTAGCTTAGAGTACTTTGCTTGCAAATATGATTAATTTTTATGTGGTATTGAACGTAACAAAGGGTTGAAATGTTAAAAGTGATGTCCTTGAGCTCTCTCTCTCTACAGGTTTTGGTTTTGTTCAGCCATCAACATTTCTTGTACTTTCATTGTGAACAGAAAAATATTGCCCACTGCATTTAAAATATTTGTGGATTTTTACCTAATATTTCCTCTGGAATTCAATGTTTTATGACAATTAATCTCTCCTAGATCTCTCAAGAAAACTTTTAAATACATATGTTAACAACTTATCAGCATAAAATTCATTCTCCATATATATATATTTTAAAATACTTTTGAAGAGGTTGATTCAAAGATTCTATGTCAAAAGAGGGTGGGTTTAAAAATGCATTTTTTCTCCAGCTTTCCATCTGTATCCCATTAAAGACCAATGGTGTAACACACTATTTGACTCACTTTGAGTAGGTGAGGGGTTAATGACGTGCCCTTGATATCCATAGCCTCCATAATGATTCCCATATGGATAATAACCAGGGGCAGTGATAAAGGTGGTGCTGGTCACGCTGGGTGGGTAACTGGCACCAGGAAGCGTTCTGGCTTCTTCAAGAGAAATCTGCCATGCCCTTGGGGAAAATAAACAGTCTACATTTTTTATTTTTTAAACAGTTTTAACAAAGGACAGTACAGCCAATTATAAAATTTGAATAGAGGTTGAGACTTAGATTGTGCAAAAATCTCAATGTAAAAAATCTCCAAGCTTCAACATACCTTGTTCCACTAATTCCTGAATTTCCCCCCCCCCCCCCCCCCCGCTGCAACAGACTGTGGGTGAATTTATACACCTATACAATTATTCCAGGATGAATATGAACCAAAAAGGAGTCATATATACACTATCCGGATCCCATGCTAGTAGCAGAAATGAAAAAAGGGCAGCCTGCCCCGGGCAGGACACTTAGAAAGAATTTCAGATGACAGAGGAGTGAAGAGGGTACACCACTAAAACCCCAGAGGAAAATGGCTCCAAAGCAGACCTAGGCTTAGATGGATGGATGATATGGAAAAAGATCTACAGCAGCTTGGAATCCAAGCATCAAAAAGTAAAACATCAGTTAGGTCTGAGTGAAAGAAAGTGGTAATGCAGGCCAAAGCCTACAAGGGCTGTAGTGTGATAGGAATGGGTGGATGGATAGCACAATCATTCGAATGATCACAATTTACCAGAATTTCATTTATAAATTGAACTATACAATTTAAATGATTTTGGATTAATATATGATATTTTTTTTTATCAAAGCTGTTAAAATGCAACAGAAATTATGATAAATATCAGAATAAACAATTTCCACTTTTTCCATTGAACTCAAAGATTAATTCTTAAAAGCTAAAGATTTTGTGATTTATACCAATAGCCAATGGCAACATTATGGGTGCATTATTATGTTGTTAATGCATCCATAATGTTGCCGTTGGCAATAGGTATAATTCACAAAATCTTTAGCCTTTAAGAAAACATAATTATGAACTTCAAGATCTCCAAAAATTTTGGTTCCAAACTGGAGAAGGGATAGGGTTAGGCATATACTGTTTTATACTATGTCCCAAGACATGTCTAAAAATTTCTTAACATTGGAAAATAAATAGGGAATACAAATGGAGGATAAAAATCTGAAATAATAAATATACTAAACATCTCTTTCAAGCAAATGTCATAAAGAGAAAATAAGCATCCCTGCTTGTTTTTACCTGATGGAATGATAAAATATTCACACTGGTGAGTTACAATGAAAGACAGAAGAACTCATCTTACCTCATATCATCAAGGGATTCAGCACAGAGAAGCATAGATTCTTTTTCCCTCATCATGAGCTCAAGATAGCAAGCTTTAGTTTGGCTAAGACCTTCTGGTGGATCTGCCCTGCGGCACTTTAAAAAAACAACAACCCATCATGAACAATAAAGAACTCTCATAGTTTGGCTATTAATCAAAGAATTAATAATTAATCACAATAAAAATATAAGTTAAAATAAGTAAATGATGAGCTGCAATAAAATAAGTCATTTATTTGAAGGATGAACATCTTTTAATTGAAACAATGGAGTCATTAAAATGCTGAGAGATCCATTAATACCTAAACTTTTGAAAAAAATATTTTTATAAATGTGAGCTTTTCAAATAAAAAAACAACATACATCTGGTCCAGTTTTAATATGTGTGACCGCTCCACGGACCACAATTCTTTCTTCAGCTCTTGGGGTGTCAGGGTTCTCAAAGTAACGCAAGTCCCCCTGACGATCCAAGACAAACCAATTTTTTTTCCATCGATGGAGTACGGAGCCTGCCAAGATAAATATATATTTTGTGGTTAAAATTACAAAATTACAACTTAAAATTATATTAGTTAAACCTTATCTGATTGGAAAGATACTTTTAGACTGCAACAGGTTGACAGGTAATGTTTATTGCACTGTCTAATCTACTAAGCAGCATGCAGGTTAAAGTTAAAAAGATGGAACAGTTTATGACCCAACAAAATGACACGAGATGAAATAAAATAAAAACTTACATATACTGGTGTAATTTTCATTTGGAATTTAACGTAAGACATAGAGAATAAAGAAATTTACAAGACCAAAAAGATAAATATAACGTCTTATAAAATTTATAATTACCTAAAAATTATTTGAAATTAAAAAATTAGAAAGAAAAATTGGTTTAAAAAAAAGTGATCCATTGATTTGAGGTTGAGATCAAATAAATTAAATTACAATTTCACTCTAGGGAAATATGAAAAGGGTTGCTAAACTAATTTTATTTCACAGAATGAGAAACATCTCATGGATGTTAATTGATGAAGGGAGTGAACATTCAACCCATACCAAAAATTTAAAAAAACATAATGTTTCCTACCAAAAATGCCTGTTGGTGTTACCCCACTACATTGTTTTTAATTCAAACGTTCAAACTAAAGAGATATAAGAAAACATTCCTTTTTTTTAATTGACTGTAAGAAATAGCAGGCTTTGGATTGAATGTCCCTGGCTATACATATACCCTAATCAAACGGGTACTATTCCAGCGCAGTCATTTTTCAATAGAAGAACCTAACACTGCTACCTATAGCCCAAAACCTGTTGAAACCAAAAAATGACTGATCCAGGGAACCACAGACCAATACTTAAGAGAAAACCAGATGAGATCAGCAAACCTACTACACTACACATTCAAGGACTTGCCACCCCTTGAAGAGGATATGGCGGTGAGACTTAAACCATACTCTTGTGGAAAGGAGGGATGGGAAAAGGGAGTTGACACTAAAAACTTGATGAACAATCAGATGAAGTTGCATCAGGCGGCGGTATTTATCATCACAATCGATGTAATCTAAGAAGAGTTGTACCAATGGATGATTAGACTGCTACTGCATCCAATAGAGTTCCAGAAAGTCAAAAACCTGAGGGCCACCTGCAGGCCCCTCTACCATATCCATACAAACACTCTGCTACCACTAATACAAATTCTGACTTCATATAATATATATAAATTTGATATATATATATATCAATATTATAACATTAGGCATTCCGAATTACCAGATAAACCAGAACCTGAACCAAATCAGCAACCATACCACAACATACAAAGAACCCAATCAGGATGAGAAATAAAGACTGTGAGACTGAAAGACTTTATTTATAATTAATGGAAGACAGTTTAAGCTATCTGGATTTGATGATATGTATTGTTGTCAATGTTGTGATGTGCTGCTCTTTCTAGACAGAGGGGGATGTTATATTAACTGTGTATTGTAATGTCACAGTTACTTCCCTTTTGTTATCATCGCATGAAACTTGTGTTTATTGTACTCAGAATATCAGAAGCCATGTTGTTTTGCTTTTAACTAGCTATTAAAATATAGAGATGAAGCTGTGGGATGTGTTAGCTTTCTTTGTATTAAATATAGTGGTACTAAATATAATAACCCCTCCTCTATTTTCTTAATGTCATTAATGAACAGCCCCTATATAATACATTCATCACCAGTGTCACTAGTGACAAAATGTCACCAGAAATCACACATGTAATTACTAATTTTACATTTGTACTTGAGTTGTACTTGTACACTAATGTCAATAATTGTCTTTCACCTTACTCTTTCTTAGAACCAAATTTTAATAGACTAGACACTTTTCTTCATATTCATATAAAATAAATTATAATTATAGCCTTTACTAAGTAACGGTACTTAAAATGTAAGTATGTACATAGTAAACATCCAATTGTAATATCAATTCATGAACTGCTATTCCCTGATGATGCCGCCTTAAGTGCACAGAAGAAGGTCTTCAGTGGCTAGTTAATCGTCTATCACATGCTTGTAAAGAGTTTGGACTGTCAATTAATCTACAGAAAACACATGTCATGATGCAAGAAGTACCGTCCCCTCCAATCATATCTATTGAGGGCCATAATCTGTCAGTTGTTGAGCATTTGACAGATCTTGGATCCAATATTTCTAGTTCTCTCTCTGTTGAAGAGGTGAACATCAGACTCGCAAAAAGCAGCAGCAACTATGGCTAAACTGAATAAGCGGGTATGGAATAACCTCAATCTAACTGATAAAACAAAACTAAGTGTCTATCGGGCATGTATGGTTAGTATGCTCCTATATGGCAGTGAAGTGTGGACCACATATACCAGTCATGAGCGAAATCTCAACAGCTTCCATCAAAGATGTCTGCATCGCATTTTAAACATTCAATGGCAGTAGATTTAAATTAATATGATTCAATAAGATATAATTTAGAATATAGTATACCTAACACAGAGGTCTTGGAATGTGCACAAATGTTTAGCATATTCTCCGCTCATAGCAAGAGGTGCCTTCGCTGGCTAGGCCATGTAAAGAGAATGGAGGAAGGCCATATTCAAAGATACTGCTAGCAGTATTGAGAGTTGGCATAAGGGACAAGACTTATTGGATGGTCACGTCTGAGATTTATGGACATTTGCAAAAGAGCAGGAGGGAAGCCAACATTGAAATCAACAAAATGGGACACCACTGCCGAACAACGTTCTAGCTGGCAAACAGCAGTGTATGAAAATGAAAGAGTCAAAAAGGCAGAAGATGCGCGAAATGAAGCCCTTGCAACAAAAAGAACAATACAGAAGGCCAAATCTAACACAGTTTCCATGTCAATAGTCTCCTGCAAGAAATGCAGCTGATATCGCCATTCCAGGATTGGCCAAGAGAGCCATTCGTTGAAGTGTACATAACTACTCCATCGTCTTGCAAGGACGGAAGGATGCCATATATATAATTGTAATACTAATAACTGAGACTGAGTCTAATACTCATAATTATGCAACATGTCCTGCTCTAATGACACATTGACGAACAATTTAAACATTTGATTCGAACAATCATAATATTTGTGGAGACAGCCTTACAAGTTTTTCAGAATCTGTGTGATGACACAACACGAAAGCATTCACCACTCTGTAATTGTAAACATTATTTATCCAAATCGAACAAGACAAATAGCGGTAAATGCAGACAATTGGTGCCATGACGCATCACACGGCCGCCATCTTTGTTGCCACGATCTGTGAACTTTGGCTTAAAGGCTTTTTCAGATTTAGTGGCCCACGACGACTTTGATTTGGATTCACTCCCCTTATTTTTTTTATTTTTTTGTTAAAAGAGTTACATTTTTGGAATTAAAATTTTATTGGTTGATTAATTATAATTTTAAAATTTTGATTGGTTGGCTCATTATCATTTTTATTTGGTTGCGCCATCTTTGATATGTTTGGGGTGCCTGTGAGGTGTGGAGATTTATTCATTTTGTGGCTATATTTGCGTTGGAACCTGAAATAAAGTGTGTAAAAGTGTATTTCATGAAACTGTAAGTTGGATTTTCATCATTTCTTTATGTTATAATTATTTGGGGCATTTTTTTGTTAATTTTTATCGTTTTCTTGCCACATTACGTAAATTCCACATGTTTTTACTAGTGGCTTAAGGCGTAGGATTTAGGGATCGGTTCGGGTTAGGTATAGGGACAGATTTAGTGATTTAGGGTTCGGGTTAGGCATAGGGATAGATTTAGTGATTTAGGGTTAGAGTTAGCGGTTAGGCATAGGGATAGATTTAGTGATTTAGGGTTAGGCATAGGGATAGATTTAGTGATTTAAGGTTCGGGTTAGGCATAGGGATAGATTTAGTGACTTAGGGTTCGGGTTAGGCATAGGGATAGATTTAGTAATTTAGGGTTCGGGTTAGGCATAGGGATCGATTTAACACATTTTTTCCATAAATTTTTAACGTTTTCTTCCTAATTTTAGCAAACATGAGTTATTTTATTTTTCCATGGCCACCATCTTGGTTGCCTCGACCCGTGAACACGTAAAAGTGCGCGGGTGGAGGCAACCAAGATGGCGGCCATGGAAATGGACTCGGGCCGCTTTCTCTGAATTTACCGTGAACTTTTATTATTCACTGTCACTAAACCTAACCTGAACCTTAAATGTATCCCTAAACTTAACCTCAACCCTAAATGAACTAAATGTATACCTCATGACATCATGGCAACAATTCCCTGCATTAGCCCAAAGCCATAATAATTAGATATTAATTATGATTAGAATTAGATTAATATAATTTAAAATCATGAGCCAAGTAATAAGTAGGGCCTAATTTTTAAAAAGTACAAATTATAATATTCCGTTACTCTGAGTACACTGAGTAACACTGTTGTACGAACTAACTCAGTCGGAGGTGCTCGTTTTTTGTTTTTTTTTACTGAAATTACTGGGACTGATCCAATTTACTGGTACTGGTTTTTTAGTATTACCGTATTTTGTGCAAGTATAGTATAGGCCACTACCGTCGCAGTTACAACAAAATCAAACAAAACATTAAATAAAAAGAATCTTAGGGCTACAAAATATATACTTACTTTGGCGATAAAGCCAACCCGCTTTGGCTATATCAAATCCAGGAGATGCCATATTTACTATTGAAAAAGTACAAACCCCTAAAATTCGCTTCCTCGTCAACTAAATCAGTTAATCTTCTGCTTAAAAAATCCTTCCTTTCTTGTAAACAGATAGTCACGTGATAATTATTCATCCAATCCCAAATGCTGCACCGTCACTATTTTTAATGTGTCTTCTAGGGGATGGAATCCAGTCATATAAATTAACACAATAGTTCATGCCATGAGACTAATTAGGTCCCCTGAACAGCGCAAGTTTTATACGATTGTGTGACGACTATCCTGGAAACGCTGACGTAATACATCATACTTCTTTGTTTATTTTCTCTATCACACAAATTAACAAATTTAAAAACATAAAAATAGCCATATCAAGAAGTTTATAGCGGCACGCCGCTAATTGCCGGTGAGTAATCTTCAAATGACTTGGTGTTAAGGAAATGATTTTTTTGTTGCTTGTTTAAAAGTTATTTTATTTTATTTTTTTAACACTTTCCTTGATAGCCTGACTTAAGTTTGAGATACTTGATTCTTAATCTAATGAGTCAAATGAGTGCATTTCATCCTTTTGAGAGTACAGTGTTTGTATTATAACTTAAATTCGCCTAGCTTTAAGTAAATTTAAATTAATATGATTCAATATATAATATAATTTAGAATATCGTTCGTCTGCCACTGACCACTGCCAGTCATGTGCATAGGCCTAAATATTTTTATGACAACCAACATTTGTAAAAAGAAAATGCCACTAAACTATGTATTTATAGTTTAAATAAAATGTTTATGCATTCACTGTATTTATAAAAATCATCACTTCTTCTTCTTACTTCTTAAAGTAAGGCAGGCAAACTGAAATAATTTTTACATTATTGGGGTAATTGCTAATTAAATTAATATCATGGTACAGCTTATTTGTTAGCCCCAAGGCCTTATTGAGTGAAATTATAAATTCACCTTGAATACATGGATTTTTAAAAAAAAAGTCAGTCCCCTTTATACAATAACATTTAGCCAATTATTGTATGACATTCACAAGAACATGTCAAGTTAAGTATCCGAACACCTTTTTTAAAATTTCTAATTATTTATGCATTTTTTCACCATTAGATCAAACGAGGTGCATTGCAGACAACAGCGCAGCACCAAAGATGAATGCTGACCATACTACCAGCATGTCTCCCAATACATTCCGGCGATTGCTCGCCGCCCATGGGAGATCAAGCACCCTCGGTATGTTTGACACAACAACACAGATCGATGCGAACAAGATAATCAAGAAACTGATCGAGAACAAGAAGAACCCTGATGGTGCCGATGCTGGTGGGAAACAGCCCCTTCATTTGGACAGTGACCACATAGTTGCAAAGTATTTAGTCGAGAGCACACAGCCACCAAGAGATGCTGTGATGAACCCCCCGCTGTCCAAGGTTCATAGTTCTGAGCCCAATCAAGTTCTCAGCAGCTACTCCTTCTACAAGCGCCCGTTTAAGGTTTATGGCAAGGAGGCTTGGGAGTTCGCTATGAGGGACTTGGGCAGTATCGACACCTTGCTCAACCGCTATGGGTACGTCAAGCCGCAGCTGAGGGGAAAACTTAATAAGACTAACAGCGCTGAGGTTATTCCCAATTAACAGGAGAAAATAATGAGATGATGAACCCAATTTACCAAGTATCCATATACAACAAAAACAATAGAAACAAGGTATGCCAGACTTCTCTGCTGTTATAGATCAAAATTGTTACTATTAAAAGGAGTATAGTAAAATTATTTGTTTTTCTCCATTTGTTTTTGTTTTTTTAGTTTACTTATTAATTTGATGGATAATTTGGCCAATCATTTTGAAAATTTACTTTATCCTGAGTGCTCTTAAGAGCTTAAGTACCAGCAATGACATTAAGCAGGGCTGCAGAGTCAACATTCTATTATACAATTTCAACTCAAGCTTCATGACACTATCTATGAGGTATGGCAAAAGCCAGGGATGTTTCCACTGTGGGAGCTGATGAATGCCACAATTTTCAAAGTTTTATTTGCAGTGCTTGCTGAGATGTTTACAAAACCCAGCCTGATAACACCCCTACAGTTAAAAAAACACACACAAACAAACATAAGGATTCATGATTTTGCAAATAACAATGTTATACTTGTTTATTTGTTCAATGCCATATCAACTGTTACATTCCCCACAGCTTGTGCAGAGGAAACATTTATACACTATGATACATATTTTAGCAAAATGTTATGAATCTCCCATCATGGTGCACATCTGATCATTTTATGAAATATACAAGCTTTATGTACAAAAGTGCTGAAACAATGAAATTATTTAATGAGTACTCACATGCACACAGTAAACTGAAAGCAGCTATGAGAAATTTCTGTTTTTCTGGTCTCCATTTTTAGTAGAAAAAAGGATTATCTATAGCATGGGGTTCTAAATCTATTAACTTAGCAGAGCTATTTTGATAAAAGTAGGCCCCATTCCTAAATAATAATAATATTAAAATGTTTTGATTTGTAGAAAGGTTTCTCAGATTTCAAGTTACAACACTTAAATGGTATAGGTACTGTAATAATTTTTTTGATGGCAAAGAATTTGACATTGATTCAATGATTAGAGAAAAGGTTTATAAAAAATCCTAACTGAATATTTTGTTCTCAACAATTTAGATGAGAGTGGATTCTTTTTCTGTAAATCTGACTCAATTAGTTAAAGTTTTGGAATTACTTCAACCTGGATTACTATCTAAAAAACAATATACTTGGTAGTTCTCTAGATTAGATGGTAAAAACTCAATAATGCAATGTTAACTTGGTATGCGATATTACGTTTACACATGGTTCCTTAAAAAATGAATTGAATTCTACAACGTTAGGCCTGTTAAATTAATGGACTGTTACACAAAAATGGTTTTAATAAAATAATTTAAAGTAAAGATAAATATTTTGTTAATTTGCATGCCTACATATACGAACGATCCCTAGTGAGGGCTGGTTAAAACTTCAAGTTTAACAATGGTTTTGTTGTATGCATTCAATACTAATAGTCTGGACATGTTTTTTTTTTTTTAAAGGCAGTGCTTTTGTTTTTTGGTTAAAGATCAACTATTTATGGATTACCATCTCATTAATTGTATAAAACCGTGTATGTCCAAAGTTTAATGTCTCAGTTTGAAATTCATGTCAATAGTAACAAAATGTATATAAACATTCCACTATTCAAATAAAGTTTGTTACTCTTTAATAACATCAACATATAAATGCTAGCTTTTCATTATCCTTTTATTATAAATTTTTATAAATTTTTTTTAAAAACTAGATCAGTGGTCAGCAACCTGGTGCTCCCGAGCCGCTTGTAGCTCTTTGAAGGAATTGATGCATCTCTTATTTTGCTAATAATCTATATATTGACATTTAAACAGTTGGCCCTTCCCTGGGGCTTCCAAAATATTTTTGTTTGCAGATATGATTTATTGAAATGGCTCCTCATTCAAAGAAACTTATTAACTCCTGAGCTAAGTTAATAAATTTAAAAAAACAACAACAAAGGTCCACAATGAAATTTATACATCAATCATTAATTATTCATTACATAAATGCAATGGAAAAATCCATTACCATTGCACATTATTGCACAAAATCTAGTCATCAAATATTACAAAAGAATAAGTACCTTGCCCATTGTAGTAAATGGATAAATGAGTTCACCATGCATACAAGGCATGATAAGTAAACATGATAAATAGTAATATGATAATGGTATGATATTAACCAAGGAATGATACTGTTTAGGTACAGCTTTAAAGCTGATCACAAGTTTGACTGAATGCTTGTTTGGTGTGGCAGCACAAGGAATTTTCATTTAAATTTCCTTTTTTAATGCTTTTGAGATATTCTTTCAGCGTTCTTTCAGAATTAGCACTTGCCTCTACGCATGCAATCAACTTTCTTACCGGACACTGTTCACACAAAAATGTATTATTTTGTAAATTTCTTTCATTCATACAGTGTAATCCAAATTTGTATCAGTTTATTTAATAAACATGGAAATTACTTGCCATCTCTTATGCAGTTGTTGCTATTTAATTTTGTAACAAATAACTGGCATTGCTGGATTTCTAGGGAAAAAATTCAGAATACACAGTTATGTTTTCTAATGGCCTTGTGAAAAGTACTGTTGTGATTGCTGTTTTGGTTATGGATTTGCTTCCATCAAGTCAAACCAATATGGTACACAATGTTACAATGGAATCACCAAGCCTAATACTGTGGGTATGAGCCATACTGCTGGCCTGGTCCTTGGGGAGGGCCTTGTATGCCTGTTGACAGTCTTCTTATGGACATCACATTTCTTTGCTGGGGTGCCTGCATGGGTGTCATTCCTGGCTGTGACATCATCTGTGAGACAGAGGGATTAAATTTTGGATATAACTACAAGCATTGTAACAATAACACAAGAAAAAATGTGAAAACAATTATTGTTTCAATACAATCAAGATATGAAAAGGAGGGTTAACATCAAAAGCATAATAAAAAGGAACATTAAACTTAATTCATTTATATACTATACATTTATAAATAGTTATGGCTTGAAATTTATATTCCTCATGAAACTTAAATTAAAACATTTTAAACTTAATTTGAAAGGGAAAAAAAAAAAAAGATATACTTATATTTATAAGATTGAAAGTAAGAGAGATAACAATATAAAATTCTAACACTATATTTATTGTACTTATATTGAGGAAGTCAGTGGCCCCTTAATAAAGCAGGGGCAATGGCACAACAGTATGTAAGGGGCCTTACTATATGAAAAGAATGTATTTTATGTCTATGGCCCAATAATTTGTTATTTCTCTCATAAGGTGATACTTTATAAGCAATTACTAGACAAGGAGCCACATCAAATAAAATGGGTTATTTTATGTCCATAAGCTAATAATATGTAAGGCCAACATAATATATCAGATTGGCACATAAGTATGCCAGAATCCCATGTCACATGGAGCACAACAGCCATATAGCAGGTATCATTAGAACATTTGAAGTCATGAAATGCTTGCCATGTAGCATGTTAGAATACTATCTTAAGGTTGCTGATTTAAGCCAATCACTGTCTTAGATCTCGGATCTGCTTGGAGGTACACTGCTTTTCCCCAAATAAACTGTAAACCAGTTCTGTCCAATCCTGTGGCCCGCATGCAGCCCGCGAACTGATTTTAAACGGCCAGCCCGAGAAATTTTTATGATGTGTGTAAGAAACATGAAATTTTAAGGTGAAAGTATTTTCAAACGACACTCATTGTTTCTGTATGTTTGGGAAATCATGTTAGAGAACAGAAGAAGCCGTAACATGGAAAAGAGGGAAGTCACTAAAAGCTAAGGAGTAGGATGGCTTGACAGGTAACAGTAATTTATGTTAAGCAAGTCAGCAGAGCAACCATCCAGGAACATGAGGTCACATGAAATTGGATACTGTCTTCTTCTTTCTGTTGCTTGTACAGGGGATGCATCAAGGGGTAGCAGTTATAATTACTAATGGCTTTGGGATAGATTAATTGGGAAACCCAAAGTAACTTTATGTTTAGCTATTTGGTCATCGTGCAAAAGTCCATGCCCCCACCAACGGGACCAAATTAGATGAAATAGGTTAGTGACTGTATTTTGTAGGATGATAATAATTATGACAGGAAAAACTTGGGGTCAAAGTAATTGAGATTTTATCTGTGGTACTAAAGGTGTCACAAATGACTACATTGGGCAGTGAGAACCATTTATAGTACCATGTTATTTTAACGGGTAGTCTAGCCGGGTATGGGAGTGTGTGTCAATCCTGTATTGTGTATGAGACGTTCAATAAGTAGAAAGCAGGATAAAAGCTGTGTTTTTTTAAGTTATTGCATTTCAATCAGTTAGGAATTTTCAGAGACAATAGGAATGATTCTAGAATGTGTTTATTTAAAATAAACATAAGCATGCGTGGTCAAATGAATTCCGAAATGACACGTTTTATCAGATGAACCTCCACAACAAATTTGTGAGTGAAATTTTGACCATGTCTGTGGAAGTACCTTTGTAAGTGAAGTTGGATCCTATGTAATGACTAACAAAGTCCAGAAAATGTAAATCTTTGACTGGTGAACATAAAATCTAATGAGGCCAATGGCTACTGAAAACTACCTCAAATTAAGAAACAATTAAGTACGTATCACAAGAAAATATCTCATTAAACAAGCGCCACACTTTTTTTTTTTTTATTAGCTTTGGTTATATTATTGATAAACCAATAATGCTATTGAATATATATATATATATGATTCTTCATGTACAAGGTGAGAAGAATTAATGAATTAAATAATATTCAGAAAAATATTTAAAATAAAAAAAAATTAAGTACGTATCAAAAGAAAATATCTCATTAAACAAGCGCCACACTTTTTTTTTTTTTATTAGCTTTGGTTATATTATTGATAAGCCAATAATGCTATTGAATATATATATATATATGATTCTTCATGTACAAGGTGAGAAGAATTAATGAATTAAATAATTTTCAGAAAAATCTTTCTTTTTGAGATGTCCTGAGTGACCCTCAGCATCGCGGAAAATAATTATTTTTGTCATCTCACCGAGTCAAAAAAGGTTGGACAGCACTGCTTAAAGTTATCCCCCTTGGACAGCTCTGCTTAAAGTTAAACCCTATCTGTAAGGCGGCATTTTTAAATGGCAAGGTGGCCCATACTTTGCTCATTTGAATCCAATGCTTGACTTTTTAAGCATGATCAAAATTTAATCACCTGTTGCCGTAACTGCATGGGGGGGCCTGTCATGTAAGACTGTTGGTGTTGTCCAGGGGCCACACCACTAGGGGCCATGGGGCCTTGGCTGTAAGTGTTCATCCCACTTGATGCTGCAGGTGCCATACCACCCATTCCAGTGGACATCCTATGTTGAAAGGTTGAAAATGTTTATATGTTACAGCTCTCATTGCTCTTAAGAAAAGAAAATTGAACAAAAAAAGTCCTAAGTATTCTGTCTACACAAACGCATACAACTTGCATATAATGAAGTCCTATTTATTAAAACTACACAAACATTTGCCATGCGAAGAGACCGACTTACCTTTGTGGATTGGAGCCATACTGAGGAGAAGTCTGGGCAGTGCCCTGATTTGGCATGAAGCCACCCTGCGGGGGTATGCCCCCTCCCATCATACCAGCACTCTGTGGCCCACCTTGATAAGCTGGATTAAATCCCCCGGCCATCATGCCCCCTCCTCCTGCCATGGGGTCCATCATGCGACCTTGCTGGGGGCCCATGTTGCCATAATAGTTGGCTGGAAATGAAAGATTTACTTACTATTAAAATACAAATAAACTCAAGCTAAGTTTATTTTTTCTTCAAACTATAACTGAATAAAGTTCTTCCTCTGAAGGAGATTAATACAGAATCAACTTAATTTTAATGATAAAAATGGAACAGTGATGATGGCAAGGTGGCAGCTACAACGAGCAGCGGTTCAAATAGGGAACATCTGGCAACTAGTCTTCTAAAAAAAATAAAATAAATTAAACTTTGGCAGACCAAAACCATCATGGATGGCTGCATGACGCGTTGCAACAATGGTGTCACTGAAGTGATCTTCTTCTTCTTATGTCTTTTTACCAGTTCTGGGGCATAGGCCGTCCACAAGAATTTTCTATTCATTAGGGTCCTTCTTTCCTTTCCAGTTGCCTCCAGGTGTAGCCCATACTTTGCGTGTCTGCCTCTAGCTCACATCTCCATGTATTCTTTGGCCTTCCTCTCTTTCTTTTTCCTAGTGGATTCCATGTTCCAAACAATCCCAAACATGGAATCCACTGAAATGATGTTTCATTATATTCATTAACCATCAATGTTCTCAGTTCCAGACTTTGCAATACTTATTTTTATTTATTATAACATTTTTGCTTGGTATACTATTTTGCAACAAGATGGGCAAGTAAATATGCATTCTATTTTTGCTTAGACATAATGCCCACCTGTTTAACCCAATGAGAGAAGACTACTCTGTACTTCAGACCATCCTGTGTCTTAGGGTTACTTTGTACTCCAGACTGTCCTGTCTTAGGGTTACCTTGTACTCCAGACCATCCAGGGTCTTAGGGTTACTTTATACTCAAGACCATCCCTGTTTTAGGGTTACTTTTATTCCAGAACATCCAGTGTCTTAGGGTTACTTTGTATTCCAGACCATCCAGGGTCTTAGGGTTACTTTGTACTACAGACCATCCAGTGTCTTAGGGTTACTTTGTGCTCCAGACCATCCAGTGTCTTAGGGTTACTTTTTTTCCAGACCATCCTGTGTCTTAGGGTTACTTTGTACTCCAGACCATCCTGTCTTAGGGTTACTTTGTACTCCAGACCATCCTGTCTTAGGGTTACTTTGTACTCCAGACCATCCCTGTCTTAGGGTTACTTTGTACCAGACCATCCTGTTTTAGGGTTACTTTATATTCCAGACCATCCTGTGTCTTAGGGTTTCTTTGTACTCCACACCATCCTGTGTCTTAGGGTAACATATTACCATGGCACAAAGATGACATTAGCATATTATATCAGGGCAATTGTGGAGTTTTCTTGATAAATACATTTTCTTTTTCATGATGACTAACTAACCTTGGGGTTGTCCCATGGGATGACCCATAGCTCCTTGGGTCTGGCCTGGCATCGCCCCTGAATACATTTGACCTTGGCCAGAGTCAATCATGCCTCTGTTCCTGTGCAGGATATGTTGCCTGAGGGCAGCATTGTGGTGGGTGGCCTTGGGCATTGCCATACCAGCTGGGCCTGTAGTCATCTGACCCTGTGAGAGGGGGGGGGGGAGAGATGTGGAACTGAATGTTAAATTAATGTTTGGAGCCAGTGTCTCTCAGGCTTTTAACTCATGTCACTACAATGTCCTCCAGGTAAACAACCAGAGACTGTTTATATGATTGCCATCTTGGTAGGCTTCTCTGGACTGTATAATAAACATTGACAATGATGCATGTTTTTTTAAAGCCTGACAGTTATCTATAAAGACTGCCTCTAAAGAGAAAGGCTGCGCACTTAATTGCCAACCAACGTAGAAAGCATAAAAAAAATAAAAAAAGGTTTATTGAAAAAATATCAATTCCTATACCCAAAATTCCCTGCCAGTAGCAGTCACACGACTTACAGGTGCAGGCATGTAGTTGCCAGGTGTGGTCATGGAACGCTTGATCTGGAGCATGTTGGAGAGGACCATCTTGGGGTTGCTGATGGTGCGTGATGGCCTCTGAGCTGGGTTTTGCTGGGGGTAGATGTACGGGTTCTGTGGGGCTGGATAGTTCCACATCTGCGGTGGGCCAGGCTGGGGGTACATGTTGTCCTGAGGGTAGAATGTCCTCATCTGTGTGTTGCCCTTGGGAGGGGGAAACAAGTAAAGAGAAAACCATGAGTTTCATTTATTATCAGATGACTTCAGATTTAATTGCCACAAACAAATGTAGCTGTGGTAAGATGAATAGGTAATCAAAATGTAATCATAAATTTAAAGAGTTGATTTTTTAATAATATTCATATAACTATAGGAAATTAACTTATTTCAATGTTAAGATCCCTTTAATGTATTTTCCATGTTGTAATTTCCTTTATTTTTAACTGACTGAAAATATATAGATATTATTACATTGCAAGTAGATTCACAGAACATGTCTTACTTCAGAACCAAACAGTGCATTTAATGATCTAAAGTTTGACTCAACAGTATTTTAACACTTTATTACCTGGTCAACTTAAAAAATCAAGTGTGTACCCCCTGGAGAATTGGTGACAAAAAAAACATACATTTTTTTAAAGTTTCTTTAGTTACTATAACTGCAGGGTATCATTAATGGTACAAAAGATGGTCTCGTTCTTTTCAGCAATTTGAATTATCTAGGTTGTTGATTACTTAATAAGCAATATAAAAACTGTCAGTAGATTCAATCCACAACAAGTTATGTCAATTGTTGACCCAACATTGTCACACAGACCTTGAATCCTCTCAACTGTTGTATTTCATAAACAATATAAAATCTGATTACTTTAGAAACAATATAAAAATATCAGTAATTTTTAATCCACAACAACGTGTTATGGCAAGTGTTGAGCCAACATTGTTGGACAGAGTTTGCCATGAACTGAACTGGTGACACAACATTGAGGTGCAGACTTCTGTCACAAACTGAATGCTTTGCTTACTGCGATGTGGTATGGGGTTGATTGAGTGGGGGCCTTGGGACGATTTTTCTTCTTCCTGCTCTGTGAAGCTTTCTTGTTGGGATCAGGGATCTCAATGGTCTCTTTGGGTTTCTCATCCTGAAATTACAAACAGAAAAGTCATCCATGTTAATCATCCAGTTACGGGTGATGGATCAAACAGATGTTAGCTTTCATATGAAATTAAATAATTAATTAATTTTATAGATTAAAAAGTACACTTAGTTTAGATGCATATTTTGGCTACTTCAAAATGGCACATAGAAAAGATTCATAATGAAAGTCTTATTTAATTTCTAAATTATTCAATACATTTGAATTTCTGTAAATTTTGTATGGCAATTTCATGACATACAAATATATTATGTATTCTTTGCTTTCATAAATAGTATATACCAGTAGTTCCCAATCTGTGCACTTCTCAGGGACTCTGCGGACAATCCAAGAAAGTCCTAAGTACTACTAACTTGTAAGAAATAAGATAGGCCTACAGGGGCCACCCCTATGGAAATTGATTTTAAAAAGGGCTCAGTGAGTTAAAAAGGTTGAGATCCAATGGTATAGGATAAACAACCCTAAAAAAAGTACAACATACAATCTTTTCTGGTATGGGTTCCAAGTCCTCTGGTGGAAGATTGGGTGGCTCCAGGTAGTAATTGAGAGACTTGCGTAGAGAATGGCTGTGGTAGAGATCCAACCTGGAGATACAGGAAACGAGGCTATGATTTCACGCTAGCCAAACTGATGTGTTAGGAAGGGATTAAGGTCTAATGAACTATAAACAAAACAAAAAAATTTGGCTATAGATGTATCTATAGAAGTTTCGTCAAACTTTGCAAAAACACAATTTTTAAAACATTACCTTTTCTGATCCTCATATTTCAAGGTTTTCTTCTCCAGCCGCACAGCTCCAAAGTAGGACCAGGGAATGGGTGGCATGTTTTTGTGACCTTCAATTATCTCCCATGGATTGAAGGAAATTTTCTGAGCAACTTGCAGTCCCTGAAAAGGAAAAATTATTTTGAGAAATGTAAAAATTTTTTTACATAAATTTGGATTTATTCTTACATTTATAAGATATGATTTCAACTTTATGTTGAGGTGCATTATTCAGGTGACAATATTTTTGTTAACTTTATATTTCTTCTTTGTGAAAACAGCTAAACAAAACAGAGTAATCAACTTTCAATAATATACAATAAATGTTGAATATTGATGTTGAGTGGTTGAAATTTTCTGTATACTATATTGTTTATATAAATTCTAAAGCTTTTTGTTGCACAAAATGATTTTATGAATTTTTTCCTGATTTCTAAAATGTGTAACAAACAAACTTCACAAACCGGTTTTTTCCCAATAGCATCAAAGCCTTGAACTCTATTTCCTTTGTTATCCAGGACTGCCCCATATGGCTCCACTGTGATCACCTCACACTGCTTTTTGGGCAATGGGAACAGCTGGCGGATCTGATCAATGGCTGGACTGTTTTTATCTCCTAGTTCTTTCTGTAAATGTATAAACATAACCAAATAAAAATGTCTAAAAACATCATATTAAATGCATTCAAAAGTATACTACTGAACATACTTCAAATAACAGAAGCTTTTGTCTTGTATTTAATTCACAAAATATGTTCAATACTTTCTAGAGTGTAGCACATACTTACCCGTAATTTTTTGATGAGATTAAAATAAGGTTTTTTGTTCTCCTCCCCCTTTTCTTGTCCTTCAGACAGCAAGGTGCCATGTATAAGCACTGTCAGCATATCCACAATGGTAAGGAACAGCTCACTGAAAGAAATAATCCAGTCATAAAACTGTTTGGACAGCTTGAATATTTAACAACATTTTAAGCTGTCATACATGGCAATACCAGAAGATAATCCTAAATTTAAAAAAAAAATGAACTGTTCTCCCTTAAATCAGTAATCACCGTTGCAGTGTGTTGGAGCTAAGGGTACGAGTTTTTTTTTTTTTTGTTCAGAGTTATAGCTATAATAATACTTTAGTCACCAATTCCACATTTGATATTCCAAAACATGATGAAAAAATACAAAAAAAACTTTACGATCTCATTGATGGACTTTGTTTTTAAAAGTTGAAACGGTGAAAAAAAATCCTGGCTGATGCTGATTTGTGAGATAGAGAAAAAAAAATGGGAATGAAAAGAGACGTGATGGACGAGAACTCTGACCTGTTGATTTGACAATCCACCACATCATGGCTAATGAGCTGTACTAGAATAAGAGCCCAGTCACTGGTAGTTGCATTGTTTCTCTGGATCATGTCAAACATGCCACCAACCTGGAACAAAGTCAAATCACTTTCTTATGTACAAAGCTATTTTTAAAACATAACACATCCTGTTAACGTATTCAAATATCTTAATAGGAGTGACATTGATTTTTTTAAAAAGACTATCATGAGATATAAAATTATTACTTTTCCATCAATAAGACATGATGTCATAGGTTTGCTGTCAGGTTACTGGCTTTGAAACTTAAGATAACATAACAAAACCCTATAGAACCTAGGAAGGAAAGACCTGACGTCTAGAGACAGGTTTCATAAATTTTTATGTATTGTTAAAAGTAATGGTCAACCTTTGGTGGGATTAGTGAAAATCAGTTGAAAAAGAAATGAGAAAATATAACAACAAATTCCTAAGTGTGCACTAAACAGCTATTGATATTTTTCTATACTTAATATTTTCATAATTTAATTGCAGTTTCATAAAACTTTTAAATTACATAATAGTCATTATCAAACACATTAATTTAAAGTGAGCATATGGCACAAACTGACTAGCAATGGTGACTTACCAAGGATAGCCTCAGGTGGAGGGCTTCATGAATGTTCTGTCTGACCTTGCTCTCATTGGTACTTTTATTGTCCTAATTATAGGGAAAATTTAATCAAAATTAATGTTTTAGCAATTGCAGATACAGCTAGTGCTCGACTTACGACCACGATCGGTTCCAACGGACCGGTCGTAACATGATTTGGTCGTAAGTTGAGTACGTTGTGAGTCGTAAATGATGTTATAAAAATATTTAAGTTAAATTATATCATAAATTTATTTTATTATTGTTATAAATCATAATTTCCGATTTTCATTTTATGCCATTTGTATCATCTCTACACCATTTTGTTTCTTATTGAAATCTAATATGGCTAGTGATTGTGGTCGTAAAGTCGAATGGTCCTAAGTTGCATAGGTCGTAAGTCGAGCACTAGCTTATATGGGAATGGCTGAGAGGTGGGCGTGGGGGGTTGGGGGGGGAATATTAACAAAAGAGAAAAAAAGCAGACAGAAGAAAACAATCTATTATTTAGCATCTATCTGGCACCTTCTACAGACCCTAGTGCCGCTTAAGTATTGTGGAGCAAACTTTCAAGATGACAAAGAAATTGTGTTTCAATGCTGAAGGCCAAACTAGAAAAAAAAAGCCAATGAGACTGTACCATTATGTCTTTGGCGTTGTTGATAAAAGTTTCCATCTGATTGAGCAGGGACCTGAGCAGGAACTCCCTCTGTTCATCTTGTCCTTTGAGACAACTCAGGACCAGGGACAGAAATGGTTGATGGCCCAGCAAGGATTTACTGAAGAGAGATGGAAATTGTTCATTGGTGGATCTGCCGAACCATTGCGTCTGTCATGGTTTTGCATCTAAGCTTACTATAATCTTTTAATTATATACTGCCCGCAGCATAATATATTTTATTGAATCCAAGTTTGTATTATTTATAGACAACATGTTGCAAATTCTGGTGATGAAAGAAACTGAAAGCAATTTTTTTGTGCCAGTCAGGATTATTTCTTGTTCTGTATATTAAACCAATATATTTTTACACTTAAAAATCCATGTTTATAATCCAAGTAGAAATACCTCTTCATATTTTTCTCTTTCTCCTGCTTGTTTTTGGAGGATGAAAACATATTGTTCCCACTCTCTAAGACCTGGGCAGCCAGCTTAAGGACCCGCCCCTGTATGGTGGTGGGGAGCTTGGCGATCAGAGGAGCCACTAGCCAGATGGTGTTTTCAGAGCCAGCCCTGAGAAGGATATAAAAATATAATTTTCAACAGTATTAAAAAAATGGTAATGAGTTTTTAAAAGTGAGCAAGTTCTCAATATATTTAGATTTTTTTATAGCTGCACCACACGATGAAGTAAAATTTACCATGTCATTAAATACTGATGTTAATTTCATTTGTTTGGCTATTAATAAATTCATAGGTGACTTTCCCCATTATATAGTTTACTATTCTTTACTTATTATATTGAAAAAATACCTAACTATTGTTTTGAGAAGAGGCTGGTTCTTAAATACATGAATTATTTCGCTCAAGATCTTAATTCATATTAATTACTCTTAAAGATTTACTCCCCTAATTATTTTAATATTTAAGACTTCTCCTGCAGTGAATGTATTCCATTATATTATTTGTAGGCTACTGAAAAAGCTTGATCAAATAAACATTTAACAGACTTTATTTAATCACAGCAGTTATTAGATTTTTTCTTTTGTAAAAACTAATTCTGGAATACACTATTTGCAATGAAAATCAGTAAGGTTTTAAAGTGTCATTAAGAAAGTTACTTGTGTTCTTGTTGGAGACTCATGGATGAACTTTCAGATGAACTCTGGTTCTCTGTCAGCTGATGGAAGAGGTCAATGGTCCCTCGTGACACCAAGTCCAACAGACTGTGGGTTTCCTGCAAAAAAAAAAAAGGAAGAAATAATAGTTCTTGTATGATTTTTGGCCTTCAAAATCTTGTAAAATTGCTTTGCAATGTTTTAAAAATTAGAAATGTTATTTCAATGAAAACTTAAATAATGAAGAAGACTATCAATTAATAGTGTCTTTGCTATCAGAAAGCTATTTATTTTTAAAACTTGAATAATCAAATGACTCAAAAAAAAGCCAACACATTCTCAAGTGAAAATAGAAGAGCTGCTTTCACAAGTGAATTACAAAATGTTAATACATGTGTGTACTCACAGCGGTAGACTGAGCTCTTTCAAACAACAGTTGTAACTCTAGCCAGGACACCCGCAGAGTCCACTGATCCAAGGTCTGCACAATACAGATATTTTTTAATGTGTCATCAATAATGACAATTATTTAATCATCAAACATGAGAAGTAACTGATTAAAATAACCCTGATTCATTTTAGAAAAAAATTATGAGCTGCTATCAACTAATTGAATAAATCTTAAAAAAGAAATTCAGCTTATATTGATAGCCGTAATTTAATGGTAAGACTACTACTACAGCTGTTTATGCTTAGACAGCCAGTTATTTATTCCCAGTCCATGTTGACTCCAATCTCGAACAAGAGGTAAATTGTTGGGTTTTTTTCTAACTCAGGGTTTAATGAATGCCTCTCCTAGAAAACTTGTCTTACTCTGTTAAAGAGTTCAGTCAAATTAGCCATTTACCTGCAGTTGGAGACAACCCTTGATGAAAATATATGAATGTGCCACTTCTTTCTCAAGAGGCAGGCAATGTAACTAATGCTCCATTACAATTTATAAATTCTTAAATTCAAGATAAACATTATAGCACTTACCTGTAATACTCTTTGAACAACATGCTTGTTTTCAGGCTCGCAGCCCTCCACTTGATTCGGTACCCCAGTTGGGTAGCATATCATCTGAAGAAGTTGTTGAGCCTGCAGATAAAAAAATTCTTGGAAATGTAAATGATAATTATAACCTCTTAAATGAACTTTTACATGAGATTTTAATTTAGTAAACAGTAAGTTATTTAGTTCGGGTGTTTATTTTTTGTTTTTTTAACAGTAAAATATTGCCAGAAACAAAGTTTTCTGAATGTAAAAAAAGTTAATGAGTTAACTCAAATAAAATATTAATAACCATTAAAATATATTATAAAAAATGATTTTATTTTTAAAAATCCAGCACTTTGTAAAACTATCTCTTTTTTTGAAGTGCTCATGAGACTGTTCCATTTTTATTAACTTCTAAAATGTAATTATTTTTAAAATTTTTTTTAAAAAATAAATTAATTCCTCTCTTTAAAAAAACCAAATGCCATTATCACAGGTGTGAGTAAGAAAACCTCAACATATAATATTTGTTATGAATTAGTTGGAACTAAATGAAACCAAAATGGGTGAGTAATGAACACAATTAAATCATAATATTCAATCGACTCTTGCTGGTCTACCAACCAAAAAATAAATTGCAAAAACAAAAGTTAACTACTTAAAAGTATCATTTTATTACGATTTGTAAAATAGGAAGCAGATTAATAACTGTGCCTAAAAAAAATATCCAAGGTATACAAAGGTCATATCAATTTTTTCTTAGTTGTTCTCGCAGGTTGCGCATGAGAGCTTATACATTATATAGAATCAATTGCACTCGAGTAGTAATTAGAGGAAAAAAAGCACCTGGAAATCTTTTTAAAAAGTTTTATTTGGGTTGAACTTATTGAATAATTGGTCAACTTTTATAAAGAATTACCACTACACAAACCATGGATGAATCAACTGTCTAAAAAGAATTACCAAGTGAATCATGATATGGTCACAAAACCATTTCTCAAAACTTTTCCATGTAAAGGTTATTGCAACTCAATTTGATGTCCAAACGCATGCAGTGAAAAGGTGAAATATGTCTATAACTATTTTAATTATTATTAAACTTAAATTTACGATTTTAAAAAATTTCTTTAATGAATTTATTGCAGTAAATTTGTTTTCCTTCCTTCACTTTGATATAAAGTGCAGTAGGTTGCAAAAATTAAATATGAACAAAAAGATTTATTGGAAAATCTGTAATTTAAGTAATTTTTCCTAGCTAAAATACTGTAAAAAAAAAAATATATGTATATATATAGGAGCTAAACCAGGTATTTATTTTTTAAAACCTTTTATATGACTTTGGTTTTTTTGAACAAATAAATTAAAAAAGAATACCTTCAGTTTGTGCGGTTTTTTAAAAACACAGGTGTTAGCACACTAGCAGAGGCCAATGATAATCTCATTTACTGTCTGCAACTGATTAGCACGACTCCGACACACGAAAGAGAACAAAAAGTTTATAAGACCATACCTCCCCTTTGGTCAAGGTTGATTTAACCCTCACCTGTCTGTAGGACAAGATGGGGTCGTTTAACAGGTCGCTGGTGAAAAGTTTCTCAGGGTTGCGAAGGAATTTCTCTCGAACCCAGTCCTGGCGACAAATCTCTGTCAGAGCACATTTGGCAAACTCGCTGAGGCTCCCACTCCCAAGGCCATCTTTTCCTGACTGGCCCCCAGTGCTTGCACTAAGGTGAAAGAAAAAGAAAATATGGAGATGAGATGGTGGTACAATTAGCATTGTTTATTACATTATTAAAAGCTATGTGACAACTTTAGCAAGACAAGTCTGGAGTTCAAATTCCAGACAAAGAGGAATCGGCAATAGTCAGACTTAAAATAACATTTTAAATTATAGTAAAGACTGCCGAAATATATTTAAAATTTGGTAAAAATTACAAAAATAAAATAAGAATCTCAATGCTCTGTTGACCCAACATTTGGAATTCAACACAGCTGTGATGGACATAGCTCACGACATCCTCGATAAACATCGACCAACCCGAAAATCATGGGTGACAGCTGACATACTTGATCTGTGTGATAAACGGAGGCAGTTAAAGAAAACAAAAATGGTAAATACAGAGGGGCCATTAAATATAGGACAGTTAATCAAGCCATCAAAAAAGGTATGAAAAGGGCAAAGAGTAACTGGATTGAAGACCAATGCTATGACATTGAAAACTGCTTGAAGAAAAAAAATAACAAAAAAGCTTACCAGTTGGTGAAAGAACTAACCACTGCAAAACAAGGGCGTAGCACTATCATACAGGATAAATATGGTAAATGTTTGACCGAAGAAAATGATATCATCAAACGATGGACTGAAAACTGTTCAGAGCTTTATAATGAAAGTATAAAGATAGACCCAGAGATCCTTAATGTCCCTCCAGCAACAGACAATGATAACTACCCTATTCTCCGTGCAGAAGTAGAAGCAGCAGTCCAGACACTTCAAAAAGGAAAAACCGCAGGAGTGGATAATATACCTGCCGAGTTGATGAAACAAGGAGGAGAAGCAATGATAAGTGCCCTGTTCTATATTTGTAACAAAATCTGGCTTACAGGAGAATGGCCCAAACCATGGACCCAATTGCTCATCGTCACCCTCCCCAAAAAAAGGTAACCTACAGCTATGCCAACACTATCGCACAATTAGCCTAATAAGCCATCCAAGTAAGGTCATGCTGAAGGTCATATTGAACTGACTAAAACCATATGCCGACAGAATCATTGCTGAAGAGCAGGTGGGCTTCAGACAAGGACGGGGCACTACTGAGCAGATTCTAAACCTCCGAAAACTATGTGAGAAATATGCTCAACACCAACACAACCTATACCACGTCTTTGTGGACTTCAAGAAAGCATTCGACAGGGTTGGGCATGCTGCTTTATGGGCCACCATGAGGCACTACAACATCAACACAAACCTAACCAGCATGATATGCAACCTCTATGATAAGGCCACCAGTGCAGTCTTCTTCAACACCAACATCGGAGAATGGTTCAAGACCACGGTTGGAGTACGACAAGGCTGCCTGCTCTCCCCCACCCTATTCAACATCTTCCTAGAGAGAATTATGTCAGATGCTCTGGAAGCGCATGAAGGGACAGTCAGCATTGGTGGCAGAACAATCAACAACCTACGCTTTGCGGACGACATAGACGGACTGGCTGGGAACGAAGAAGAGCTAGCCAACCTGGTAAAGCGTCTCGATAAGACCTCGTCGTCCTACGGCATGCTAATCAGTGCTGAAAAGACAAAACTGATGACAAATAATACCGCAGGCATCACCACTGAAATTAAGGTCGGGGGAGGAAAGATTAGAGACTGTCGGCCGCTTCAAATACCTAGGGGCAATAGTCTCAGAAGAAGGCTCCAAGCCCAAACTGATGTCCAGGATTGCGCAGACTACAACAGCACTAAAGAAGCTCAAGAAAATATGGAATGACAAAAATATAGCCCCCAGCACCAAAATCAGGCTGATGCGCTAATTAGTCCTCTCCATTTTCCTGTATGCCTGCGAATCCTGGACATTAACAGCCGATCTTGAAAGGAAAATAAAGGCGATGGAGATAAGATGCTTCAGGAGCATATTTGGCATCTGCTATAGGGACCATATCTCCAATGATACAGTGAAAGAAAGGGTTCGTCGGGCAATTGGGGAGTACGATGACCAACTGGTGACTGTGAAAAAACGCAAACTACAATGGTAACAAGGAAACAAGGGCTTGCCAAAGAAATATTGCAGGGCACCACAAGAGGAGGGAGAAGAAGAGGAAGACAAAGAAAAAGATGGGAGGATAACTTCAAAGAGTGGACAGGACTAACACTGGGCGATGCAGTGCGTAGTGCTGAAGACAGAGAGGAATGGAGGAGGATGGTTCACATGTCATCTGTGGCGCCCCAACGGTCCAAGGACTAAGGGACATGAGGATGAGGAATTTGATACACTAGAAGTAAATTTCAGAACATGCAACAGTATATTTTAAAATTTATTTTAAAAATTTTCAAAATCTGTTTTATAACTATTTACCAAAGCATTGCCTCCATTTCATCACCAATTCCCTCATTGTCTAAGTTACGTAACATGAAGTCTAAAAACATTCCAGTTTTGTCCTTTGAGTTACCAGAACTGCCCTTGCTGGTGGATTCATCATTTGATTCATCAGCTGTTGAGGAAGAGGAAAAAAGAGAAGAGCAACATTTTGGGAATGTTAATTTTTCAACAAACCTTTTATAATCCAAATAAAAATTTTAGGTTGCTAATTGAAAAGAAAATAAGAAACAGTTTATTCATTCTCTCATCATGTTTGATTTATTTATTTAGACATACCTTTTTCATTTGCCTTATTCTTGAAAAGTTATAAATGAGTTTCACCTGAATCCATTCTTAGTTTTAATTTAATACCAACTAGACAAATTAATGAGATAATTCTTCCTCTCAGCTTAGGAAACTTATTTTTTAAAGCTTTTATTTTACTTGACTTGGTTTACGGAACATCATCTTTGAAAATGAAAACTCTCTTCAATAGAGCTGAAATTTGCTATGTGACTCTCTCTAACATTTAATGATGAAATTACCACAGAAGTGACACTAAATAATTAAAAGCTATAACCAAAAAAAATATTTTTTTAACAAATAGGCCTACAAATTTCGTCAGTCTTTTGCAGTAGGGCAAAATTAAATAAGTGCTTTTATATTTACACATCCAACTATTTTTTTTAATCCCTAAAAATCTAAAGCAGTAAGTTCAATAGATACATTTTTTAAAATTTGCATATGATAAGTTAATAAGAGCATACAAACCTAGTTTCAGCATTGCCTTGAGCACAGCCAACATCGGACCTACACCAATGAAGAGATGGGCAGCTTCCAGCAAGTGCCTGTCACAAGAGTTACGTATGGGCGCTGGATTTTTCTGGGAGATACCACACTGTGGTGCGATGAGGTAGGAAGGTTTGAATAGGCGCAACAATAGATGACAAGAGAGCCGGGCTCCAGACTCAGCTTCAGCATCTCCCTCTGATGAAAACAATTTGAATGACTAATGACTATATGAACAAGCAATGAAGTCATTAAGACATTAAGCACATCAAGCAATGTTCTTTGAAATTGGGAAAAAAACTGACAGGAAAGATATTTTCTGCTAATAAATTATCTGACAGACACTTTTTTAACCAGGAAACTAATCCATTTAAATTCTATCTTAGATTTTCACGCTAAGGTCAAGGTAGTTTAATGTACAAATAACGTTAAGTGAAAAGCGGTTCTTTGAAATATTTTAGTGATTTATTTATCAACATTTTGGACATTTTTATACTTAAGTCATATAAAAATAGCAAGTAAAATTGCAAGGCCAATCATGAGGGCAGACAAAACAAAATCCATTAAGTAAATAGTTATCAGTGCATTAGAAATCTGTTATAGTAACTTGTCTTACCAAACCATGTACAAATGAGTGCAAATTATGATGATGGTGCTCTGCTGCACTTAAGATTTACTGTAGGCCATCAGTGCACAAAAACACTGGGACCTACTTCAGAAAACCATTATTCTATTCTGGTGTCACTGGTTTTTCATTTTTATTTTGCTTTAGCAGTTTAAATAGTTTACATATTTTTAATAATTGTAAAGCGCTTAGAGCTGTAAGGTAAGCGCTATACAAAAATGCCTAAATAATAATAATAACCCACAGGCAATGAGATCAGACAAACAAACATGGACCTACATCATATTACCCATAGGCAATAAGATCAGACAAACAAACATAACCCTACAGCAGATTACCAATAGGCAATGAGATCAGACAAAACAAACTTGGACCTACATCAGATTACCTATAGGCAATGAGATCAGACAAAACAAACTTGGACCTATATCAGATTACCTATAGGCAATGAGATCAGACAAACAAACATGGCCCTACAGCAGATTACCAATAGGTAATGAGATCAGACAAACAAAATGGCCCTACATCAGATTACCTTATAGGCAATGAGATCAGACAAAACAAACTTGGACCTATATCAGATTACTTATAGGCAATGAGATCAAACAAACATGGCCCTACAGCAGATTACCAATAGGCAATGAGATCAGACAAAACAAAATGGCCCTACATCAGATTACCTTATAGGCAATGAGATCAGACAAAACAAACTTGGACCTACATCAGATTACCTATAGGCAATGAGATCAGACAAAACAAACTTGGAGCTACATCAGATTACCTATAGGCAATGAGATCAAATAAAGAGACTAGGGGTGGATATGTGCTTATAATATTACACATAGGTAACGAGATCACAGAATGGGACTTGGATGAATTTTATATTACCCATCGGCAATGAGAGCACACATAAGGGCTGGGATGGGTGAAAATACTTTACCTTCTATTGGGTTGTATCAGGAGGTGAAATTTAAGATGAGCGAGATGATGGCAGAGTTGATGAGAAATATGCAGAAGAGAGAAGGTAATCATTATACAAAAAAAAACACAACATTACGGATGCAACTTAACAGGAGAAAAAAAAAACAAGATTAAAAATTGGTACATTATGTTTGGTCAGTAACGGATGGCACTAGGGAAAGACAATGAGAATTTTTCTTTAAAATTTTAACTTTAACAAATATTTTTTTAAATCCTTTTTTTTTTAAAAGATTAAATAATTAAATATTAATAAATGATTATTCTAATTCTCTGAGTTTTAAAAAGTTTTATTGAAAACAATTTGACAATTGTTGATGAAATTAAAACATTAACACTTTCGGATATTTATAAATACTTATTGTGAATCAATGCCATTGTTAGATTATAATAATTACTGGTTCAAAACCATTGGCATCATTTTTTTTTAAAGAGAATCAATATGAACATTAGCTTTAATAAAGCTCTTAAAAACATTTTTTGTCAAGATATTTATGGAACCGAGGTTATAAAGTAAAATAAACTCAATTGCACATGAGGATGTCAATAAAACAAAAACCAAAAAAAAAAATATCTCAGAAACAGGAAAAGAACATATCTGAAAATGTGTTTGTAACAAGGTCAAATAGATCCTTTTCACAGGGAGAATATTAACTGTGAACTGAAGGCTTGTCCAGAAATCATCAGAATGATTTAATTTCTTCTAATTATATATATCTATATCTATCTATATATATATACACACACGTAAAATATATAGATTCATACATATTATATATATAAACATACATACATTTATTTGTGCACATATGTGTACATATATATTTTAACTACTTGCATACTAACATTTTATCAACTTTAGTAGCTTGTCAATATCCCTGATGCTTAACTACTTTTATTTTATTTAACATTAATATGGCAAAATCACTACAAATTTACTTTGATATTTAGAGTGTTTGGTGGGATTTGCTGCGATGGGAGGTTGTTACAGATAAACTACAATGTAACAAATCCTTTAGTTGACATTTCTTTGTGAGTGATGGATATGATTAAATATCTATGTCAATGACATAAGTAATAATCAAAATTTATTATTTTTGTTGACACTGGACAAGCCTGGTTGTTTGTAAATGAGGAAATACATGAGCATTGAATTTTTAAAAAAAAATAAAATAAAAATAAGCCCACCTCATGCTGATATTTAAGGATTATAGAAACACCCCAGAGACTGAATCCATTTAAATTGCAATACAAAAATGTACAATTGGTAAAAATAGATACCAGCCCCCATAGATGATACATAAGCAAACATTTTTTTTTAAATAAAAAAATTATTGGTTACCTGGACAGCACACAGCCATGAGGGAAGGTAGTGCTACATGGTAGACAAAGTCTTGCAAGGAGAAACAGTGCCTGGCAATGAGCATGGCAGTGAACACAGCCAGGGAGTCATGGATAGACAGATCACTGACCTGAGAAGAAGCAAGTTATTGTTGGCCATTGATTGCTGTGAATTGCTTCCTTTCCCAGCCAAAAAATTTTGAAAAGCTTGAATTGTAATTACAGACCTGTTTACCCTCAAACTCCTAAAATCGTACAATATCGTCTCAAAATCGTACAATACAGTATCTTAATAGTAAATAAATAAATATACAGAATATATAATACATAATGTAAACAGCATCTACTGGTATAGCGTGTGTCAGTAGCATCCAGTTCAGCTGTTTGTCAAAAAATGGAACTGAAGGTACCCATCAGTATACGACTGACGTTAACTGTAAACTGCGGTCACTTCATTTTGAAGACCTGCATCTGCTGTAGATACCTCCATGTTTGTGACCTCCATAAACGATAGATTTATGTTTATCCCACCCTTTATTTTATTTGTGTATTCCCTATTTCGAAGTGTACTTGTAAGAATTTCATCCAGGAAACCCTGGCGAAAACCTAATATGGCATATGCGCCGGGAAACAAAATTATAAGAACCACTGGCGTAGCCCAACGAAATATGCGTCACACGCGCGCTGAACCCTCATGACTAAACACAACTGTAACTTCTCTACCAATGCTAACGAGTTTATTGGNCCCCCCCCCCCCCCCAAAAAAACAACCTATCATTACGGTAATGTCGCAGTGTTGATTGTATAGATTTAAGTATTTAGACCCACGCCAAACCCAAAACACCACTCCCTTTGTCCCTGATAGATTGTTAATGAAAAGTCCGACTTGCAGATTGTTTAATTGTGCAGTGCGCGCATGATGGACCATTCTCGACGAAGAACTCAATTCAGTAAATTTTGTCTGATATTCAAGCAAAACTATCTGCTGATAAACTTTCTTTTTCTTTTGTTGAATCGGATTTTTATCAGTAGAAAGAGAAGTTTCTTCTTCATCACCCATTTCGCGAGCCTTTCTTTTTGTCGAGGTCATATCGTAAAATATTAAGTGAGGTCACCTACGGAACCGAAAACAAGAATGATGTCCGATTCCATTAATGATAATGGTAACATTAAAATCACGCAATGTGCACATATGTCAATGCAGCCAAATTCTAGCGCCAGAGCTGTTTGGACAGCTCATATATAACATTTAAAATAAAAATGAAAAAGTTAATTATTCATACCTTGCCCCCCAGCCGCACACGCCTTGTCAACTTAAGGGGCCATCCAAATATGACTTACAATGATTAATACCTCGCCCCCCAGCCGCACGCCTTGTCAACTTAAGGGGCCATCCAAATATGACTTACAATGATTCATAACTCGCCCCCCAGCCGCACGCCTTGTCAACTTAAGGGGCCATCCAAATATGACTTATTCACTGAGGACGCGTTTGAGTTTTGATTGGGTTGGGGGGGGGGCACCAGAATGCACCTACATTTATGCATAAATTCTACAATAATTATCCTGATTCCTGACAGTCTCTTATAGAGCCAACTGTCACATGAAAATCTGTGAAATCCACGAATTCTAATTAGGTCTATTATTATTATTATTATTAAGGCTATACAAATATCACCACAATGCTTCGCATTTATCGTCTACCGTATACTAATGCTTTGTGTTTTCATAAAGAGGTCGCTGTAGTAGTCATATTGACCACGACATAGTGACAACACACTAGTCTACTAACACGTATTTCTGTGCTGGTGACGAGCCCACCTTCCCCCACCCTCATTAATAGGAAAAACATAGTGCCCTCGCCTATCCAATATGCCCCTGAGTTTTTACGTTCACATCCTAAAGAGCAGTGATCAGCAAACTAATTGGTCAAAAGAGCCAAAATCAGCAGCAGGACCATTCAACAAATTTTGCGAGCCAAATTTATTTTGAAGACCTGTCAAGGACCATGTTTTTCGGAGTAAAAACCGATTTGTAGTTGACTGGCCGAGCCGCAGTCTGGACGAGCCGCGGCTTGCCGACCACTGGTATAGTATCAGAGACTAGTAACTACCACAAGCTGTAAAAAAAATTGGGGTGGGGGGGTGGGGGGGGGTGGGCGCAGTAGTAGCAGTAGTGATACAAAACTGTTT
>CAXITT010000809.1:192303-240528 GCA_964033795.1 Lymnaea stagnalis | reverse complement strand
TAGTTTTCTCTCTTCACAATCGCCGCGGTTCAGACGAACACACGCTTGCTAGCAGTAGCAGTCCAATGAGGTGGTGAGTGAAGTTGTTGCCAGGCGACTAGCCTAAAGATTGCTGCTGACACAGCTAGCTGGTTCACTGTGACACGCAAAGCAACACTAAGACAATCATCACCATCAATAGGATGCGTGGCGGTGATATTTTGATATATTTTGAAACTCCCAACTATCCCCCCCCCCCACCCGTGTTTCTGGTATGCCACCAATCTCTTTAATCAACAACCGCCACCTCCCATATCAGTGCGTACATAATATAATGAAGGATGGTCCCAACTATAAAAAAACATAGAAAAAAAATTGTTTTTACCAATCGTTTTTCTGGGTCCATTCAATGCGGGGCCATAGGGCTAAAGCTTCCACAACCGAACATTTTAAAACTTTTTTTAAATCGGACAAAATTACACAAATATTTTTCACCGGGTCTCTGAAAATCGTAGTTTTGGCGGGTCTCGGCGTACAATCGTAAAAGACATCAAAAAATCGTACATTGTACGCCAAAATTGTAAGAGTAAACAGGTCTGTAATTACAATGTAGGCGCACCAAAAACAGAGTTAAAAATGATGTGAATGGAATGATAAAATACTGATATTGTCTCTGAAAAATTTTAATGAAAATTAGAATATTCAAGCCATTGAACCATTTGTAGTAAATAAACACATTTTTAAAAGGCCTAATTGAGTTACATGTGTAAGGTTTTGTAAGTTAAAGATAACCAATCCAGGTTGAAAAATAAATCCATAATGATTCAGGGAAAATTTGTTATTAAAGATTAAACGGTGAATGTCTAAGATAAATTTTTGACTTGAGAAAATGGCTTGCACAGGAATGATAATGGATTACAAGCATTTAGAACTCTTAGAAAATTTATTTTAATCTTAAAAACATTAATTAAAATATATTATCAAGAAATGCCTGCTGACTGTAGCACCGGGACTAAACTAGACTCACGTCTATGGTGGTCAGAACATCTATAAATCCAAGATCTTGCTGGGAGGAACAGCACAAAGCTTTGAGCACACCCAACCATTCTGGGCTGAGAGAGTTGCAGTGTGCGGTTAGTTCAGCGCACAGGACAGCAAGGTCATTGATGTTTCTTAGTCTAATGATGAAAAAAAAAAAAAAAATTAAGTTATAATCAATACTTTGGTAGCTAATACTTTCCTACTGATATATTTTCATTAAAAAAAATCTTAGCTGTTTCATTGTTTTTAGTGGAATCCCTAGTGGAAGAGTAACTATTAGTGCATTTGTGGCTGAGCCACCTATATTGAGCCAATCTCAAGCTTGTGGACTGGAGTTCAATCCGCAGCAAAAGCACAGACAAGCAAAAAAAAAAAACAGCATTCCCGGTGGCTGTGACCCATTCACTTGGATGGCATATCATCTAAGAGAAGGAAAACTCTGAATTCAATCCAAGAGATGGAGTCCCGTAGAGGGTATGACATTGACACAATGAAAATTTCAGCAACTCCTGCGCCGCGACTGGTACCAAGCTGTATCATCAACACACGATGTTCCCTTGGGTTATCCGGATGAATGGAGAGAGGAGATTTGCTGTATAGGGAACCAGCTTATCCTACTTAAAGAAAAATCCCAGGCCTTGTGATTTCGTCCCGCCAAGTCTACAACCTCGTCACATTGTGACAGCTGGATGCCATAAAAAGTGGCAAATAAAGCTTTAAATTTGACGATGAAAGATTTCCTTTAAATATTTTTCAAGAGATATCTTTTTAATATATCTAAATACTGTACTTCAATGTGGTTTTCCTTTGAGACACTATTTCAATATTTCATAATACAAAAGCAACACAACTGATTTCAGATCTCCACTTACTTGTCAGCGGGCGTGCTTGCAACTTCCAGGAGAACATTGCACACAAAGCTGTATCTCGTGGTTGGGCAGTCGGCCAAACTTTTGTGGAGTTTGTGGGGCTCGTCTGGCAACCTAGGAGTATTGATAAAAACACTTTTGAAAACTATGTGATTAGGTATTCATTGTCAAAACTTCATTCCAACTGTTATACAGAGCTGCATGCTGCTTCTTGGATGGCACATTCCATTAAAAAGTTAGCATTTATTAGTTTGTGCACAATTTCGGAAAAAACTCACAAAAAAAGTCTATCATTAAGTTTTATTTTCTAAGACTTTTTGTGATGCTCTTCTATCTTTTATTGTTGCTAAACTCAAGATAGTCACCCAGCTCTGTATATTTCTTTGGAACTAATAGAATCAAATTCATGAATTACCTTACAAGATGAACAGAACAAGGATATATAATAATATTAAAATTACTTTATTTTTTTGTTATGAATAACTTGAGACATCTTCATTCTGGAACCTGTCTTTGGTTAGCCAGACAATAAAAATGAAAACCTGCCCACCTGGCAGACTTGATGATATCAGTCATTTCATTCTGATCCCACTTGGCATTGGTTGATGAAGGGGTGATCTGCGCAAACAGGGTGGCTTTCATTTTGGTGTAAGCAGGATTGAAGATCTCAGAATGACGCAACTGGAATGGACAAAAAAACCTTAACCTGGGTCTGTTATTTTGTATACTGCTAAAGTATGCCCCAAAAAATTCAAAATGTATTTATTTTATGATGAAGTTTTACTGTAGCAAAACAACATAGAAATGAACAAATGATAAGTTCTGTTCATGATATTAAATGAATAAATTGTTTACTCAAAGAAATATAAGACTGGTTGGTCTTGCAGTAGTTGGTAGAACATAAAGAAACATGTGGTTTACCTGTAGAGGTGAGCAGGTGGAGTAGATGTCGTACAAGTAGGTTAGCACACATCTCTCAGCCGTTGAGCAATAGATTGGATTACAGACATTCACCACCTTCAGAATGTCAGTCAACCTTATTTAACAAAGAAAAAAAAAAAAAAAAAAAATGAAACCAATAAATTTGGCCTTTTTTCTTTTTACAGACATTCACCACCTTCAGAATGTCAGTCAACCTTATTTAACAAAGAAAAAAAAAAAAAAAAAATGAAACCAATAAATTTGGCCTCTTGTCCTTTCTCAGCATCTGTTTTTGCAGTTGCCGAATAACAATTTGTTGTTTTTAAAATGAGTAAGGTATGGGTTGTGCAATTTTTGTTTATTTAGCCGGTAATTTGTGCTTGGACTATTGAATCATCTACAAGGTCATTATGAAAGCACTTTATTTAAATAACTATTTTTGATTTTCCTTAAGTCAGTAACACTATTCATGCAAACTGTTTGTTTCAGTAATACAACTTATGAAAACCACTTCAACTGCAATGGAGACCGTTCATAAGAATGCCATTACTGAATAATACTTCTAACAAACGAAATTGTTTATTTACAGTTCTTGATTAATAGAAATATAGTTATATTTGAATGGCGTAGTTAATATCAATCAATACTGGTGTAATCAACTATTACATCAAGAAGACAACACTAAAATGTAAGGACCACAGACTAAATATGGCTCGATTCTTTATCAGTCTCCTCCTTAGTTGTCATTAAGGGAATAATAAATATCAAGTAAGTAGCTTGTAGCAGAATTCTCTAATAATGTCCATAAAAATGACACTTTGATCACCTCCCCAGAATTCTCTAATAATGTCCATAAAGATGACACTTTGGTCACCTCCCCAGAATTCTCAAATGTTCATAAAGATGACACTTTGGTCACCTCCCCAGAATTCTCTAATAATGTCCATAAAGATGACACTTTGGTCACCTCCCCAGAATTCTCTAATTATGTCCAAACAGATGACACTTGAGTGAACCTCACCCGATGAACAACTCTGAGCTCAAGCCCTGGGGGCTAAGAAGGTAGGAGTGGTATCTGCGGAGCACAGCCACAATGTTGAGACACACATCCGTGGTGTAGGTCATCATAAGAAAAGATTCCTTCTGGTGGAGTTCCTTCTCTACTTCGACAAGGTCTTTTAGCAGCTGGACAGTGAACATTTTAAAAGTATTTTAAAATTGATATAAATAGATGACTGATCATTTCTTTTATCATAAACGCATGACGTCAATTAAAGCAGTACTTCCCAATGTTGTTGGTGCATTGAAAACTGATTAGATTGTAAAATTGGTGATGCAAAGTGGCTTTAATGATGTGTGTTGTTTCTATGAGTCATACATTTTACTGTCATGCTTGTTCTGTCAAAGTTTTATTAATTTAAATATATGTAAACATTACATTATGACATTGAGGGGATGTTAAAAATTAGTCATTATTTACTGCATCATATATTGTTGAAACCTGAAACCATTTCTAACTGTTGATTGATTTCCTGACATTTTTCCCTAGATTGCAACAAATTTAAGGAAAAGCATTCAAACAATTAATTGGCCTACATCCATTCAAGTTAAGAAGACGCCTACCCTGATGATGAAATCGAGCAGGCCGCTGATATTTAAAGCTGACTGCATGAGATCAAATAGAAATGAGATGTTGTCGCCCAGGGGCAGGTAACTTGAGTTTCCGGCAGTGAAGCTCTTTATCTGATCAAGGACGGCCGATGTGCATTGAGCTGTGACCTGGTGCTGATCAAAGTAGGACAGCTTGGAGAACTTTTGCTGCATGCTGTCAAAGTTAGGGGAGGTCACTGTGGTTCCTGATGTTGATGGAGTTGCATTGTTCTCTGCTTCTTTTGCTTCCTTCTCTTTCTTTTTCTTGACCTTTGTACAACAATAAATTTTTAAAATCTAAATGAGCAATCATTTACTCATTCAGGTTTATTTGCACAACTGGCAGACTATTTGATCATTTATTTCCAAATTCTCCTTTGGCTTCCTAAGCAATCTAAATGAAGGTCAAAAACTTTATTACCAACATCTCACCAGAAAACTATTTTTAAGACTGCCTCTCTTAAAAATTTTTAATACAAGAACATTTATAAAAGGCAGACATAAAATTATTTTAAAAAAAATTTGAGCCTAATAAATAAAATGTCAAGAACTATTGATGTTTATGTTGGTCAATTTTGTCTTTGTACAAGAAAGTTGTAATAGGAAATATAAATCATATTAAAATCTCATGATGTGAAAGGAAATTAAGTCATATTGCTGCTATGCTCAAAATCTATCTAAATATTTCTTTCAAAATTTTTTAAATAGCGCATATCTTCAACATAAAAAATCTGATCTCACCTTGCCCAGGTCCCCACTTGTGACATCAATACAATTTCTTTTGCTGAAGAGCTTCACAATCTCCTTTGATATCTTCTTGAACATGTGACGTGCCTCGTCCCTGGCCTTGCCAACACCATACAACACTATCATCCTCTGGTTGATCTCATGGCTGGAGCAGTCATCCTGGGGGATGGGGAAATGTGTGGCGTACACCATGTGCCGGGACGGTCCCTTGGGCGGGGGCGGGGCGGATGGTGTGCTGTTGAAGTCCCCAACGCTACCCAAAGGCTGCTCTTTTTCAGATTTGATAGATTTGACTGAAGCTGGATGATTGAATAATTAAAGAAAAGTTAAAGATAAGTTGCATTCATATTTGGAATTTAAGATCTTAAAACTGGACTGACGTAAATGAGACTTTTGATAAGCTGTGACCACACACCTTGCCTTTTTTTTCCTTCACATGCACACACCCCAAGCATTGAAAAGCTGACATGTCTAAATAAAAAGTTTTAGATAATTTACCACTCATGTTGTGATCATTGTGTACTTCAATCTAGTCACATATTAGGTAAATACTTAAATGCATGCTAAAAGTCAACCATTTGTTTGAAATAATCCCCTTTTGACACAGCAGTTAAGGCATGAAAGACGAAAAGCCAATCTGACCAATAACAAAAGCCTCCAGAATGGCTGGCTCAACTTCCTACCTGCTAATTTGATTGCTTCTCGCATTTCTTTTTCATCTCGCCATTTTGATGGCAGCTTACATAGATAGTTTATGGTGTTCTGTCATTTTATAACTTTTATTTGGACCTAGTGACCCATAAAAATGATTTTAAACTTTGTGACCTTTAAATATGCCAAAAGGAATAAGTAGCCCCAGGGGAATACTTTATGTAGTTTTTCACATGGAATCTCATTTATTGGTTTCTTAGGATTTATTTGGGCTTCAATAATCATACAATTTAACAAAATTCTGCAAGTAAGGCATGTATATTCTAAAAGTTAACAAAAATTGTGCATGTATAAATTAAGTAAATTATAATTAATTTGCTTAAATTTTGAGCATTCAGTTTGATTCATAAAGACTGTATTAGTTATAGTTAATTCAATCGCCCACGAGAATGTATACATAGTTTTATATTTGTAAAGTAATTAGTTTATTTTTTATATATGTTTTTGCAAAGTTAAGTGCACAGGTTGTGACAAGGGCTCTGTTTTCTCTGTCTCAAGTGGGTTAAGCTACCGGGCATTTGAAAATCCAAAGGGAATGTTCTAACAAAATGTTACTGTGATAAATTTAAGCCAATTTTCTAACATAATCAATGAAAAAAAAAATCTTTTCATTAGTCACTGAACTGGAATCATACCCCAATACATTTTCTTTTAAATAGTTGAATTTAAAAGTTTTGAACTGCATTATTTTTGCTAATTGTACTTTATAAACTTAGATGAATTGGATTTAAATAGACATGATATTAGAACCATATTTAAAACAACACTTCACAAAGCCATTAATTTCCAGTATTAAAAAATAACTATTTCTGCTTTAGCATGCTGACTACAAATTACATCCAACAATGAGTGAATTGACAATGAGTTACAGAGCCTGATTGGATATAATATGGCATGCTACAAAGGAAACAGTTGAAAACTAAAAAAAATTACACACCTAGGAAAAATGACTTCTTAACATTTTTAGAAATGTAATGTTAAAATGAAATAAAAATAAATATGGAAAATATATCAAGCCTTTAAAAAGTTGATGAAGCTTAACACCTCAAAACACATAACATTTTAAAAAATAAATCTACAATAGTACATTAAAAAAAAATTCACTTTCATATTTCCAAAGAAAATATCTCCTCAGGCCCAGATAATGTCCCTTGAAATCAAGGTTGCATTTTTTTTAATCTGCTTTTTTACTCGGTAACCTAAATAATATGTGGAAAAAAACAGCTTCTTTGAGACCAGTGAATTTCATTCAATATAATTGTAAATGGGCTTCTTTAGATCCTTATGGCAGAATAAACCTTTTGTATTGACATTACGGAAAAAAGATACCGCATTATTTTCAATTTCACTAAATAAATCTTTGATAAGATTTATAGGAACAAAAAATAATGGATTCACTTTGCCAGTGGGTTATTTAACCATTTTAAAAATTAACTAATTTTTAAAATTCAACTATTATTCTTTAAAAGATTTTGGGGGGCGGGGGTGGGGGGGCGGGGGGCTTTGGTTTTGATCCCTTAGGTCCAACACAACGTCAGTGAAATGAAAGAGGACTAAATATGACCTGGACTATTGATTTCACCCAAGTAACATGCTTGAAAATATCTTACACCAGATGAAAATGTATAAAATTTAGCGACAGCAACACTAAAAACATTAAATTGGATATATATAAAAATCATAGTTTCCATGACATAAAAATGAGAACATATTTAAAATGAGCAGTCTCACCATTTAGTGAACCAAGGTTCAGATCTATGGCTGGAAAAAAACAGCAAGCTCCTATGGCAATGCAATGAATGTCTAGTAAACACTAAGGATAGTAAATACACAGTGATTCTCATGAAGTGGCCCAAAGAACTCATAAATTAGCTCTAAACAACTGCAGAAGCAACAGAGGCAAAGAGAAAATAGATTTAAAAAATCACTCTGCTAAAAACTTTTGCATAGAAAATGGGATTGTTTTCATTTTATTCATTCAGCATTTTCTAGACCATACCTTTTCACCAATAGCTTTACGTCTTTAATTTCTTAGTTTGCATCAATTTGGCTTTATATTTATATTTTTACATTTGGTTAATTACCCTAATATTAAAAAATAATTTTCCAATGCAGCATTCTTTTTTTAACCATATTTTTACAATTGTTTCAACTAGCATCTAACCCCCTTTTTTTAGAATGTTACTTTAGGAAAAATAAATTTTCTTGATCTAAATTCATTTATAAATTATTTTATTTTTCAATAATGTCAAACTTGGAAAAAGCTTATTTATATACATATATATATATACTATCATAGGAAAAAATGTTACAAAAGTCTAAAGGAAATTAAACAATTTCTATAAAACAAATTCATGTTATGCTTTATACATAATAAAAAAACAAACATCAGCAATGCTAATTGAAATGAATGTGACATATCTTTACTTTGTAAAATGTTTTGTTGTTGGCATTATTCCCAAATAAGAGATGCTCTTGTAATTGATCTTTGTCCTTTGAACCAAAGTTTGTATATCAGTCCTCAATTTTCAATTACTCAGTCTCACGTCAGCCCTCGAGTATCTTAGTGTAACTTCCGAGAAGTGTAACCGCCGACACCTGTTTAACAAATTAAATGAAAACTTTCCCTACCTGGAGGTTCAGGGCTGGGTTTGCAATCCTCTTTCATGGCTCCAAACAGACTTCCCAGATTCTCTTCCATTGTATGGATGTCCATGTCAACTTTAATTTCATCCTGTTCAAATAGAAACAAACAAAGATGATATAAATAAATGGTTCTAGTGGCATGCAGTCAAAAAAAATATATTTATCTTTATGACCTTAACTGAGTGCGTACCCCTCACCATTATTTACACCTATCCCCATAGTGACCCATTTTATTTTACTCAAGTTCAAATTTTGTATAGAATCTCCAATATGAACTGTCTACAAAAGAAGTTAAATTTCAAATGCAATTATGGGATGTCATCCACAACAGTAAGCATGCAACCTTGTTTTTTCTAGGTGCTCACCAAAATTTTTTGTAAATTCATAACATGCGGATAGCTTTTATTGATACAGCTCTATAATAACAATAGATAACTTTAAATTCCTTTGTGCATTAAGATGTGAATCTGCATTTCCCAAACTTTTAAGTTTGGTGGACACGTTTTGATATTGCACCAGGGACCTGTACCATATTCTTTACGTATATTTTCTTTTTTTTTCACCATAAATATCCAAGTGATGAGGACCAGCAACATAATGAGAAACATTGCCGTAAATCATATTTTGAAAAACCTAGCTCTACAACCACACTAAAAATATCTTTAAAGGTCACCTCATCAAACACACATCTTAATATTAAGCTGAAAATAACAACTGTTGTCAAAGCATCAAATGCTTAAATGCACTGAAAAGTGTAAAATTCTACTCACATCCCCTAAAGTCACATCATGCTTAATGCTCTCAGGTGGACTCTTGGCACTGAACATGTCATCCTGGTCATTGAGTGGAGCTGCGTAGGCGGGTGCCAAGCCGAGGTCACCCCGGGATATCAACATGTGCATGTAGGCATCATGGGAAAACACATCATGCACAATGAGTTCATTGAACAAGGAAATGAGATTCTTGAATGCCTGTTTGGCTTCATCTGAGGGGTGCTCCTCTGAAACAAAAACATAAAGTTCTGAATATCAAAAGAAAAAAAATCATTTAAATGGGTATTATTCTTAAAAATAGTTTTTAAAAACGTGTTTCCTGTGGCTTGCTAAAAACTGACAACTTGCGTTGCAACATAGATTTAAAAATAATTTTTACAATCGTAGTCCAAATGAGCTGTATATTATACTGTCCAGTGGCATATTCTTTCAGGAGAAAATCTTACTTAAAAATATAGATTTAAATGACCGATATTTACCTAAAACAGGAGCTCTTGTGTCTAGGAAGTTCATCAATAGAGACTGAAAGACAGGGGTCGCTGTGATTGGATCAGAATGAACACCATCTTTTTCATCAGATGATTCCATATCACCAAATTTCTAACCGAACAAGAAAATACATTTGAAGTTAATAATCTTGAGAAATTAAAATTAAAAAAACAAAAACAAAAACTCTGTCTTCGATTGATGAATCTTTTAAATTATCAATGGGAGTTGGTGAAAATAATTCTTTTAATTTAACCAGGTCCAATTTAGACTTGATAATGTGAAAATAACTTTTACCTCACTTCTTATTTCATTCTGCCGCCTCTCTAATAAGAGAGCCACAACAATACAACGGTGATCACCTACACGTTGTACGCTCACTGCCCAGTCCACAAGCAGATTAATGATTGGCTCATCCCCTATTGGAGCCTAGTAAGAAAGTAAAAATGTTTTTTTTTAAAATCAAAATTTTAAATGAACAGTGAACCATATGCCATTAATTTAACATGTGACCATGTGTGTAGATACAAGTATCATCAATTTAAGATATCTACTTACTACATTCAAAATTGCATAGTTTACCAAGACAATCAAATTTTAAATTTCGTTTACTAAATGTAACATTTTTAATCCACTTGGGTAAAATATATGCTAAGATCAACAATATGGAGAGGTATGTTGAGTTTTAAAAGATACCTCTCCTGTTTCCTTGCTGTGGGTGATGCTGAATATTTTGTTGTACAAAGAGTCCATGTTGTAAGTGCTGTCAACTATGTCAAAGTTGTGCTGGTCCAAGACATCCAAGACTTTTAACACCTTGCTCATTATGTAACCTGGGATAGAAATATGCAGAGCCCTGTATAAATATTGTTTTATTAGTAAACCTTGCATAACCACGTATACCATCTTACTAAATCAGCCCAGGGCAATGTGTAGACTAAATAACTAACTATAAAATACTGATTTAATTAAACAGAGGATGCAGTAGGGATGCTAGGGTTCCAAAGTTAGAATTACAATATACAAATAAAAGTTAAAACAGATCAGGGGAGGTGTGGATGTTTATGATGATGCTTTTGTAGCGAGTTCATAAATTAACTAAGAGATGTTTTGGAACACAGCAACTAACCAACAGCAGACTGCTGACACTTGTCTGATGACCAATGGACTTCTGCAGCATGACTTCTGGATATGATCTGCTGTTCTGCTACTTTGACCTGAGTTCGGATCTTTGAAACAAATACAAAATAAAACATTATAAATATCTATGCCTTCCAAAAATGTAATAACTAAAAAAAAAGACATCAAAAGATATACTTGAGCTACATCTCTCCATCACCTTGAAAGACCAGTGTTAATTATAATTTTTTAAATGTAACAACATATAAGATTGTCCATGAAGCTTGCTTAACTCCTGGTAGAACATTGGGTACTCACATAAGCATTATTTTGTCCAGGCGGCATGGGTAAACTGCTGGTAGCACATGGGTAAAGATCCAGCGGGGAGCCAACCAAAAAGGAGTTGCTCTTGTAGTCACCCAATGAATTCCATACCATGGCAGTGGGACACTTGATGGATATGATTTGAGCCAGGCCGCAGAGCTGTAACACAATGAACCTGTGGCTCTGGCATTCTTTAAACTCAGCCATGGCATTGATCAGGGGGTTGCACATCTGCATGGTGGTGTTGATGGCTTGTGCTGGGGTCAGCGGTGTTCTGTGGTGTAGAAAAATGACAGTGGCTTCATCTTTACTACACATTAACTTAATACAATATGATTTCAACCATTAAAATTACTTGCATTCACCACTGTTCCATGGTGAAAAAAAAAATTATACATGCTCTTTCAATGTAATTTCATTTAATTATTTTTAGTTTCTGTTGCATTTTTTATTGCTGCTATTTAATTTTTTTTTAAATTCGTCACCAAAGTAAAAAGTTACAAGTATAGCTTACCCATTCGCACTCATCTGAGGATCTGTTCTGCCTAGCATGTGATCCATCTCGGCAACAAGAAGGGAGATTTTTTTACCACAGTAATTTGCCAACCTTCTAGCAAGAATGACAGACTTGCATATGTCAGAGGAGTACTGGGAAAAAGAAAAGTGAAATTTTAAATGTAATGTTTATAATGCATGTTACTTTTGAATTTTCAATATAAATATATTTTCGGTAAAGTAAAAAAAATAAAACAATTGACCTTTCAGTAATTATTTCCACTAGGTATTTGAGAAATCTTTTAATACTATCCACTGATAACATTAGCAATTCCTGATTTCTATGTCAAATAACAATAATACAGTCTGTATAATATAAACCCATATTTTTTCTTCCTTTAACCCTCTTGAGACAGCTGAGCTGATCTATCGGCCGAAGGTTATGGCGAAAAAGACAAAAGGCAGATATATCTTCCCAAATAACAAAAGCTTCCAGAATGGCTGGTTCGTCTTCCTACCAGCTAATCTGATTGCTTCTCGCATTTCTTGCTCTTTTCACCATTTTATCAACAGCTTCCATTGATAGGTTACAGTGCTATTTTATAAAAATGATTTAAAATATGTGAATGTGACCCTGAAATATGCCAAAAGGCGAAAGCAGCCCCAGGGAAATAGTTTATGTTGTTTTTCCCATTCAATTTCATAGAAATGTTTGCTCTGACTTATTTAGGCTTTAATAATCATAAAATTTAACCAAAAAATAAAAAATGCATGCATAATTAATGCAAATCAGGATATCTCATTGCATAAATGTCGAAATTTCAGTTTGATTCATAAAGATCATTCAATTCCCTACAAGAACAAATAGTTTTATATTTGTAAGTAATTATTTATTTTTTATTTTTAAAATTTTACAATGCAAGTGCAGGGCTTGTGAACAGGGATCTGTCTTCTTGGCACAGAATGTCCAAAAAGGCTCCATTTCAAGAGGGTTAAAAATCATTTTAAGCCCTGAATTCATTTTTTAAAAAAAGAGAAAAATACAGCTAGTACATTAATAAAATCAGAATTTATACCTTGAAGCAACAAGACAAATAAGTTTCAGAAATATCTAGTCACCACAAATATAAGACGGAATTTTGTGTGCACGGCCAGTCAAAATCTTGAATGACTTACTGTATTAAGTTGAACAAGAATAAGTTTAAGCACCACATCATCTGTCTGTTTCATTTTCTCTGGAAGCTCTATCAGCCAACTCAAGAACTCATGACGGTCAAATAATCCCTCCTGTAGGAAAAGCAAGAATATTTCATTTAGATTTGTAATGAAGTTATAAATATACTGTGTATTGCCAACGCTGAGTACCCATGAGATGCATTATCTTTTTTAAGTAATTAAATGACTGAAAAGGGAAGTTTGTGTTCAATTTAAAAATATTTTTCTTAATTGTATGGGCAAAAGTAATTCAGAGTTTAACACCTGACACAAACAATAAGAGACAAAAAGACGAATTCTCTCAGAAAAAACAAATAATAAAGGTCACATTAAGTCTGTTTCTTCGACATTTCTTGACGGATCCATTATGAATACTACACTTTTGGTCTAAGTCAGATGTGTTATTTAATTAAACCATCCAATTATATAAAATAAATAAATTAGAAACAAATGCCAACAATAACCAATTCATCAATAGAATTACTTTATTAAAAGAAATTTATCAAATGCCACAAAAGACAATGTGTATTTTATAAACATAGCAAAACTTCAGACTCTGTGTAATTTGTCAATGGTCAACAACAGTTTATTTAATTACCTCATACAAATGATTGGCAAATCTGGTGCAATAAGTCCAGTTTTTCATGGCCAGGTCTAGGTCAACCTGGGATGTGTTTGGAGAGGGAGCCAGGAGGAATGGTGTGGCAGTAGCACTGCTTGTTCCATGATAGTAGTCTTGGACTTTCTGAAGTTGGTCTCTCAAGTATTTACACAAAGCCTGGGTCCAGTCTGTTAAAATTAAATATGTACCAGTCAGTAAATTTGCATCTGAGATCTGAATGTACCTGAGTATATGTTAGCGTTCTCTTAAATGAGGCATATTCTACTATTTACTATTTATTACAGGCAAATACTGAAATGTAATAATTAAAAACCCATAGAATATAGTTAGACACATTACATTCGTCACAACGATTTTGCTACTATTACTGTATTTGGAGTGTTAATTTATCATACAGAATTCTATTTTAGGAGTAACACTGAAACTAACCCTCACACTGAAGGATGGATACCAAATGTGGCTTTCCCAAAAAGGATCAAACATCTTTGGGACAGAACAGACCATAGAATTTTTTATTTTGTACCATCTTGTGGAGACTAAAAAAATTATAGATTCATTGTTTATAGATAAAATTATTTAACCTTACCCATAAATTGGTCAACAGTTAATTTTCTTCGATTCCTAGAGTCCTGGGTGCCCATGTTGTGAGCTGCTGTCATCTTGATAAACCAGGCTGCCCTCACGTTGGGGACTGCATATTCACATAAAGTGGAGAAAATCTCTTCCTTCTTGTTAAAAGTTGGAACCTGAAATATCAATGTACATTCCATCTAACCCAATGCATCTCTTGAGTCATGGTGGTGATGTCCCTTCAGATTTCCGGGCTAAAATACTGGCATAGAGTACAGATGATGTTTTATAAAAGACATTCTGTTTTATTTTTAAAAATGATTATCATGCATATTTTATAGCTACAAAGCCTAAAAACTTTGTAAAAATCATATTACAAATATAACTTAAAATTATCCACTGTTTTAAAAAAATTATCCAACATTCTTCACATTAAATAGTTTATTTAAACATTCATAACAGACTTAAGAATGAGGTTTTATTTTTCAACTCATTAGGATAATGTTGATGCATTTGTAAAATGAAGACATTCTTACCTTGCGACTAAGTGATGCCAGAGGTTTGCTCCCAGCAAGATCTTTGAACCATGCCTCTGTAGACGATTTACTACAAGCTGCCTGTTTGAAAAACATAATAAAACAGCCATTATTAATTTACACAAACTTTAAAAAAAGTAAAATGACCAATTATTGATTATCACGCTTGACATCTTTTAGTCTTCTTTACTGATTCTCTAATTAGAAACATACAATAATGAAGGTGACAAAGCTTATTTCATTAAAACCTCGAGGTCAAAATGAACAATTAAATCAAATCATAACCTTAAAATTTAAGCATCAAAATCAACTTACAGGCCAAAAGTTTTCTTTAACTGGAAGCTGAAATTTTTTATTTTTGCTGTCCTGTAATGTGTTCAGCTCATTTTTCTTTTTCAGTACACTGTTATAAAAAGTGCTGCACTGCAAATTTAAAAAAAACAGAAACAATGTGATATAATATAGTCAACCCAGTGCATAACACTATTTAGAAGCATGCATACATTATTTCTTTTTAATTTAAAAAAAACATAATTGAATCATAGTAAAAAAATATTATAATAGGTGTTCTCTACAATGATTAGGATATTTACTGAACATTGGAATTAATAATAATATCAGAAGTGACAAGGCAGAAGTAACAACTTTTTTAATAATTGTCAAACTTACTTTCTCTAAAGTTATTTCAATATCTTTTGAAGGAGCACACTGAAAAAGAATTTCAAAACCATTTAATATTATAAATTCAACTAAAATGGAATTTTAATAAGGTCTTATGCACTTCAACACTTATAACATCAAGGAGTATATAATCAAATCTTGAACTTTAAACAGCAAATATGAAACTTACTTCATCAGATACCACAGACCCCAGTTGAAATCCATGCTTGACATTATTCTGAGTGAGCTCATCCTATGAAATATAATTAAATAAAGATTGACATAATTTAAGATATGTTGCAGGCAGACAATAAGGGGTTGGTTAATTAAAATTAGAGTCAACATCCCTTCTCCATAAACCTTATAAATTTAACCATCATTATGATTTAAGTAATTATGTAGGACAGTAGGTAAGTTATAAGCCTATGTGTTTGTGTGTCCTTTTTTCAGTCGGTCTATAAACCTTTGGTAGTATGGACTCCCCACCTCAGTGTGTGACCCTATTCTTTTAATTTTATTTTCCCGTAATTAGTAATACTGCTTTGAGTGTGTATTACCAGTAAAAAATAAAATAAAAACTGCTTCTTAATACATATTAATTGATTATTTCATGTTAAAATACATAAAAATGTGCATTTTATTCAGCAAAATAATAGGTTCATCATGAATGATCATCTATAGTACATGTGTCAAACTCAAGGCCCGCGGGCCACATCCAGCCCGCGGGCCACATCCGGCCCGCCGTACAATTATATCAGGCCTGCAAGGTCATGACCGCCGTACAATTATATCCAAGTCAACGCTATGGTTTTTCCCAATGCACACTTTGCTGAAAAGCTTAGGTTACTTCGTGCCAAGTTCGCACAGGGCTTTAGTGACTTTGAAGAACAGAAATGTAATTTCTAGCTATTTCATAACAAATTTTTCATAGCCGTCGAAACTACACCTGTAGATTTAGGACTAGGGCTACTTGACTACTTGACTTGGGCTTGGGTAAATCTTACAAGGGTCTTTTATTGACTAGGCCTAAGTTAGCTTAAAATTATTTAAATATTAATTTATTTTCAAATATCAATTCAAATTGACTCTTATGAGTAACTGACCGAGGTAATTCTTCCATCCGTGAAATCACAGTGAAATCTTAGTGAAAGTTCAGAAGAATATATAAATATATAATATATAATATAGTATAGAATAGATACTCCGCCGAAGCAAGGGACACTCCTAGAAAGTTTGTATCGGAAATGGGCGTCGGCGCAATAGAATCCGAGTTTTTAATTTTTTCATGTGCATGTAATTTGAGTAAGTTAGGAGTACTTTTGGCCAATAATTAAGGTTTTCATCCGCCCATTAACATTAGGAGAAATGCATTGAGTTAATTTGTTCTTTGTCTCAACTTTAAGTGAGGAAAATCGTTTGTCAAAATAAGGCATTTTCGCATGAAAAAATTCGGTCTAAATATTCAAAGTAGGTCTTTCATATTAAAAGTAGGCCTGCATAATTTGTTGAAGTACACGTGTGCATAATTTCAATCGGATAGCTCATAAAACATTTTCACAATTCTCATCAACGTTGACCTCATTATGCAAAGGTCGCACAGGCCATATTGGATTAGTGATCCCGCTCCCTTTTAAATGGCAGAAAATGCTGATACTTAGCTAAGGAAATATTCATTTTTACCTCTATATACATCAAAATATTTGATAGCTTGTAAGAATGCATTTTGAAGACATTTAAACTAGAATGTTTAAATTTAAGCTTTAAAAACCCGGTAGAGTCCATATTATTTAACGATCAGAATTGACCGTGTGCAAAAAGTCATGGGAAACCATTCACAGCCATTTGCATAATGCTATGCCGTAATACTACCTCAAGTTTCATTCATAAGAGTTTGCCGTGTGCAAAAACTATTAACACCATTGGTCAGGGAAATCTTTAGTTAATTAGTCATGTGCCAAAGTTGTAAGTTCAAAATAAGTAGATCCCATACAATATTTTAGGGGGTGCATTGCCTTATATAGACTAAATAGCATATATCGGTATAATGGACGCTGTAGATTTGGTAAACAGAAAAGCCACATATTATTTAAATTTATCGTTATACATAGTGCATTGTTAGATAAACTATAATTTATATATAATTGTATAACATTATTAAAATTATTTGTTAATACAGAATGAGTTCTGAAAAATAAAAGGCGCATAAAATTATCATTAAACCGAGAGTTATATAGCTCGTGATGCGAACAGCGGAATTGGGTCACAGAATGTGGAGGTGCAGTCCATGTTAAAAAATGACAAACCAAGTCGTACTTTAAAAATTCATAACTTTAAAACTACAATAGCTAAAAATATGATTTTGGTTTTATAATTCTGTTAAAAATTAGCTCTATTCAACTATGCCATTGGTTTATTTTTACACAAAGTGTGAATTTTCTTATCAAAGTAGGTACTTCGGTAAGTCAAGGGAGACTACTACTTTTTGTGTATGGGATTTCGCAATCGGCGCCAAAAAATCCGAGTTTTTAATTTTCCGATGTGTGTGTCTATTTATTATTAAATTAGTACTTTCGATATGTATTTGAGTTCCGTTTTCGGCCTTATAATTAGGTAGACATCTTGGCCTACATTTTAATCAATTTCTTTTTCATTTACAATCAGTCAGCTTTGAGAAAATCCTTGGTAAATATAAGGCAACTTTCATCATTAAAATTAAGTCGAAGGAAAAAATTTGTCACTACCAAATTTTTTTTGCATCTGGGGAATCTATTGATCTACATGTATGCCAATTTTCACAGCGATAAGTGTCTTACGAGTGACGCTATGTTTCTGCGCGTTCGCAGCAGGTCATGCAGCTCGCTCAACCTAATTTCGTCATGGGGTGGGCCACGCCCCCTTTGTAATGGCGGAAGTTGCCGATACTTAGGAAATATTAATTTATTACCACTATCTACATCAAAATAATTGATAACTTGTGTTTCAGAATGCATTTTGAAGACATTTAAACTGGAATGTTTTAATTTGAGCTTTAACAACCCGGTAGAATCCATATTATAAATGATCAAAATTTACCGTGTGCAACACGTTGTCATTGGCAACCATTCACAGCCACTTGCATAACGGCTGTATCGTAGTACTACCTCAGAGTTTCATTCATAAGAGTTTGCCGTGTGCAAAAACTACTATACCATTGGTCAGGGAAAGCTTTAATTAATTATTCATGTGCCAAAGTTGAAAGTTTAAACTAAGTCGACCCTAAACAGTATTTTAGTGATAAGGCGATCCGTTGCCTTATATAAAGTATATAGTCATTGCGCATGACGCGATCAGCGGAATGAGGTCACAAGATGTGGAGGTTTCGTCCATAGTAAAAAATACCAAACGAACTCACACTTTAAAAATTCATAGCTCAAAAAGTACTTAAGCTAAAAAGTTGATTCTGGTTTCATTTTTTTATTTGAAATTAGCTCTAACTAACTGTGCTATTAAAAAAGTTATTTGAATTTTTAAAAATTTTGTATCCAAGTGCCTAATCAAAGTACCTAAATACAAATAGAATGAAAATTGGCTGGATAGTCCTAACAAAGAAAATATCAATTAAGTGATAATGCAATAATGGACATAAAAATCAATGCACATATATTCTCAACATTAAAAAAAGAAACAATATGTATAAATATACCTCTTTTTGCTTTGGATCTTGAGGGTAAACATCAGGTGGGCCCAAACGCGACTTCTTTATTGGTATATGCTCCTGACTTGGATAGGCAGTCGCCATTTTCGGTAAAGGGACTGCACGATTTTCTCCTCAATGCTGCTATTAATATATTGTGATTGAAAATAAGGTTACTATCATTATTTTATTTATAGAAATGATGTGTTTTTTTAATTAAAAATTATAATCCTAACTAAAAAAAATTAACAAATGAAAATAATTTCTTTAAATCTAAAAATGATTTTTAATAGTTTGTTTGAAAAAGTCCTTCCCGGCAAGCTCGAGATAACAATATTCCTGAATACCTCCCCCTTAATATAATTTTAGTTCAAGTAGACATGCAAGACAAAAATGGCCATTCTTTATTATTATAATGAGTTACGAAATCATTAAATCTGCACTTATTTGAGATTTAAAAATTCATAAATATGGCTAAATTTTTAATGTTTTTTTATTGATATGAAAGAAATAAAAACACATAATTAAAGAGTATGACTTTTTTTTGGTGGGGTGGTGGGGTGGGGTGGGGGGTCGCAAAGAAAGTCTTCCAATCTTCTGATCATGTAACACCTTAAGTCTCAGCCACTCTAAAGCACGTCTAATCCTCTCACATCCCATTTTTTCCATTTCTCCAAGTGTACAGCACGGAAAATTATAGTCCACGCATTTAATGCCATTTTTACAGTCTAATTTTATGCGCAGGACATCACCATTGCAAGTGCTGGCCTTTCAGAAATGGGTAAACGTAGGCATCAAGGTGGTTAAAGTCTGCCCTGCATGTCCCTCAAGTTACGTATGAAAGGGGCGCAAAGTGGGCACCCACCATGGCCTCCGAGCACCCTCTTCAGAAGACGCCAAAATCGTATTTTTTCATTCAAAATTTTTGCATTAATATATATTGGGGGTGGGGGGGGGGGGGACTAATTTCAGACATTCCCGCCGGGGCGTCTTTTTTTGCCACAGCCCTTAAACCCATAGCAACTAGGACAATTAAATTATATAAGCCCACGGCTGGAATTCCATACAATATGTAAAAAAACACACACAAAAACAAGGTCATTATTTTTTATACCATCTATTTATAAGCCTAATGTGGGCTAAGCAAGACAATTTTCTTGTTTAAAAATTGAGCTAATAGTTTTATTTGATATTATTTTTAGTAGGCCTACTATCATTTTATTTTTAAATTAAANATATATATATATATATATATATATATATATATATATATTTAACACTGGGGGAATAGAAGATTTTAAAGATCAAACTCATTTCATAGTTATAATACAACTATATTATTGTAGCCTTCCCATATTACCAACCCAGCCACTGATAAGCTAGCAGATTATGTGCAAGTAATGCATTATTCCTCAATTAACTTTCTACCCCAATCATCTGGCATATATCTTGAGGTAGGCGTTAAGTTAAACATGTTTATTTATGTATTGAAAGCACAATAAGGAACACAACGGAGATAGTGTTCAATACTACTGACAGGTGAAGTGGAAGTGGCCGGGGGGTGGGGGGTGGGGGCGAGCACCACGGGCGCAAAAATAGTAAATAATCCACGTAGTATTGTGTAGCTGTGCCGAATGTTTGGTGGTTTGGTAACTAGTTTTACTTGTATTTAGAATATAGGAACAGAGATCTTGAGAACCATAGCATAGTTAGTTATTTTGTTCCTGATAGCATGTTAACAGAACAAAAAATGTCAATGAAAAAGGACAAGATATATATGATATATATATATATATATATATATATATATATATATATATATATATAGATATATATATATATATATATATATATATATATATATATATATATATAGTACAAATTATATAAGTGACAAACACTATCATTAAAATATATTTAACTAGAAATAAACACAGTTGATAATTCTCGATAAAAAAATGATTTACATGTTATCTTAAGTATGACAATCGTTTAATAAACATGGGACATAACTCTGCATTAAATAGGTTATTCAAAGTATCACAATTTTTCAATTAACAATAAACATATTTTCATAAAGAGCAATAATCGTGTTGGATAATAAAGCTGAACAGCGACGATAATTAATTACAATAGAAGACCCCTGTCTCCTCCCATGAGCACCCAAAGGGCAAATGAAATAATTCTTTGATAATGTTCAATCACTACAGAAGTTATGTTGTGGGGTTACCTTACTTGAGAAGCATACTTAACTGTTTTGCCCTCTGAATTTATGTGAGATGCGACGTTGTCCAGAACAATCTCAATATATTTCTGTTCGCAATTATTCCGTACCTATCTTAAGTATGGAGAACCTGAAGCACTTGATGATAATGATTGAGCTAACCTACAATTCTAGATACGTGGCTCCATCAATGAAAATGTCGCAGACTTAGGGATATGTAAGACTTAACTTGTCAGTAAATGTACTATAATGATATAGCTGTTAGGGTTATACAAGCGCACGCACGCGGGCTCCATAAGACACTAACACAGGGCCGTACGTTTAACTCGAGTACTATTATATTAAAAAATATGACATTCGCATATATTGTTTATTGATGAAACTAGGTGGGGGTATCCTGCTTGAAATATAGCAATATTCATAAACAGAATGCTGCTCTTTATCTTATCCTGATACACGCATGCATAGTAATGATAACACAATTTGGCTTTAATTTTCAATGATTGTAATAGTGTATGCCAGTGTTTCATTACCTGGTAAATCAAGTATTTTTATGGGCAGCTACGATCCGGCGAGCAGTGACCTCGCCGGTATTTTTTTTTTTATACGACAGGTGTTAGGCCAACTACTTCTTCAGTCTCAAAATGATCGTTGGCTGTGCCCCCACATTGAAGTCCATAAATGGGCCAGTGGTTGTGTCTGAGATAACACACAAAAATTATGTAATTTAAAAAAACTAAAAAAACAATTCTAAAATATTCACATTTTTTCAATATTTTTTGTATTTCCGTTCGGGAAAAATGCTTTAAAATAACATTTTTTCTACGTTAGCTGAGGCGCGCCGACGACCAAAATTCGGGAGACCACTGCAGTGCGTTACGCCGTGTCAACTATCATCGACAGAGGATCGTGTTCTGAAATAAGGAATGCAAGTTGTGGCTAGGATTTTACCGTGTGTGTTGTTTTTTTTTCCTTCTGGTGATGTGCTGTTTTTTCAAATGATCTAACGTTAAACTTAAGCAAGTGTGTAGGAGTACGTTTAAAGATGATATTGGTGTGACTAATGAGTGAAAGTTCGCGTTGTTTCTTTCTCTTCGTAAACAGAAACAGACCTTTTTTTTTTTTTTGGCGCCTACAAGCATGTTTGTTTGTGTTCCTTCTTCAATGTTAATCGTCGCATAAGTAGTCCTGGCGTTCGCAATGGCGACACATGCAGGATACTCTCCCGTGAGATCCGAGGACTTGGCCACCAGGGAAGCTGCGATCACTGCCACCGTATCACCCGTTTCTGGCAGCAACGATTCTACAAAATCTAAGAAGTGCTGTTGCATCGGCTTTGGGCCGTTGACGGTGCTCATCCTGGTGTTGGTCATCGTTTTCTTACTCGGAGTGTGTTTAGGATTCTACGTGCGAGAGTCCCAGGTGGGGCGGCCAGACTTGAATGAAGTCTGCAAGAACTACAAGCGAGACGATGACTGGGATAATTACCAATTTGGAACTTTTCACGAGACTTTGGTTTATTCGATCAGAGGCGAGAACATGACGGAGTTTGTGGAGTAAGTACTACTCACTAGATTACAATAGACCCAGGGACGCCTTTTCTATCTCCCCCCCTTCCCCCACTGAATGCTGGACTTCGACTTTAAACACCTATACTCCGAGGGTCAGTCATACCAGTCATGGTTCAATATGAATATTACTAGTATAAAAAAAAATATTGTTAACACATTTTTGACTATTGAATAATAATATTGGTAACAAACTATTTCAAATTTTTTCATCAAAAATAATTATTATATCCTAATCATGTCATTACTCAAAGATTTAATTTTAGTAAGCTTGTAATTTTTATTTCTGTTTTAATTCTTAAAATTCGTTGATAGATCGAGGGGTGGGGAGACTTGATGATTAAAACATGTGTGACACCATACAAGAGGTTTTGTGTTCAATTCCACGCTAAATAATAACGATTTTTTTCTTTAAAAAAATAAAACAAAAATTTTACCCCTGCCCCCACCCCTCCCAATTAGAATAATAATATTGAGTATTATATTTTTTCTGTCCCATATTAGTTTTGTTACCTGGAAAATTTCAAGTGCCAAATTATTTAAGGGTATAATTTAGCTGTTCATATGTGTTAATCATATTATGCCTGTATAGCCTGTGGACTTAAATTCTAATGTAGGCCCCAGCTTTTAATGTATTAAAAAGACTTGATTTTCCTGGGTTCAACCATGTTAAAAATAAACACTGGCAACGGTGTGCCTTTTATATTCCGATAAATATAATGCCCAGATTATAAATTACCCCAAGTGTGCTCCCAAGTGTGCTCCCAAGTGTGCTCTCTTGTGTATGAATGACCTTCTGTCAAATCTTTATCGATCAAATCTATGGCTAGACTACCCAAAGTTCAAACTAATTATAAAAGTACAATAATCTCTCCCGTATGCTAATATTTAATTTACGTTCTTAATGTCATATCGCATTCGATTAATTCCGAATACAAAATAAAAATTGAAAACATATCAGGACTTTCGGCATTTATTTTAGGGTTTGACCCACAGAACCTTTAGATTTTTCGTACTGGTTTAAACTAGCCACCGATTCATGAAATTCAAAAAATTTAAAAGTTGCATTATTTGATTGAAGATCGTCGAAATAAAATCTGGGGAGAACTTGGTACAAACTTAATTTCTGCTCAAAGAAGAATTCATTATTCAAAATTTGGTAATTACCAAGTCAAAGGTTTAAAAATGACCCCACCTTAGCAGTGGAGGGAATCCAAATGTTATTTTTTTTAAAGGCTGCAATTTAAGCGTCTTTTAATTATCGCTGTTTATGATTATGGTTGCGGAATCGAAAGTATTCGCTGACTCAATGTCACTGACGTAAGAATTCTGTTTTAAAAGGGAAACCCACGATAAGATCTAGGCCTATATTGCAATGTACGTTTTCTCTGATAAGAAATGTTGCATGCCTCCTGCTTCTACCAAATTTGACAGTTTCCTTGTCTTCCGGTTAACAAAGGTGGGGGTGAGTTTGTTTGTTTTTTTAAATATACATTTCAATACGTATCAACTAAATTAAGAAACTTTTCATGCCCCTCTCCCCCCCCCCCCCCCCACCCCACACAATTTTTCATGACCAAATCAGGTGACATGCCTGCATGCATAATTCATCGGAAATTCCTGCTCTAATGACAAAACCTTCCCCAAATGCTTACTGCCGACTGGCACGAGAGGCTAAAATTAACTAATCGAGTCGGGGGGCTACAGCCCGGTAGCTACTGGGTCGCCGCCTACCACCGCTAAACAAACTTACTATTTGGATTAGCGCCGCTCATTGCTTACACACGAACCCACACCGGTGTTGGCACATACCAATGTAAGAGGCCATGCTCTAAGGGACGCAAACGCCTGTCACTGTTGATCGATAAGTAGTACTTCTCCGGCACAACGATTCAAAAGACTAAGGCCGTTCTAAAGTGGGCATTGCAACCACTTCTTTTTTTTTTTTTTAAATAATAATCTTGAAAATCCATTGGTCTAGCTAGGGTTAACGGCGCCCAGGGCGGTGAAAGATTTTAACGCCCCCGCTCCATCGTTTTTTTCAGGGAAAAAAGTATGCAGTTGACCGAAATTGCCGCCACTCAATATATATATATTTATATATATGTATATGAATAAATATATATATATAAACTGGTACCCGGGTGTCCACACCTTTTCTTTTCTTCTTCTTATTATTAGTGGTCTTATACAGCGCGCCGTACTCCAGCCTAGGGCTGGTCTCACCGCGCTGTACCTAAAAAATATTAGCAAAAGAGACATCATCGTGGCATTAAAAATAATATACAATTACGTCATAAAGAACAGCTTTATAGCAACAAAACAAAAAAAAAAATGTATATTCACCCCACCCTTCGACACTGGAGCAGAATATTGGATCTATTATTAAACCTCATCTGCTTGATTTGTTATACTTTTTTTTTTCTTTTTTCCTGGCACCCGTCCGTCACAATGTGACGATGGTGAAGACTTTGCAGGGCGAAATCCACAAGGCCTGGGTATTCTTCCTCTAGGATAATAAGCTGATTCCCAACAGCAAATCGCCTCTCTCCACGCCGCTGGATAACCCAAATAAGCATCATGTGGATGATATAGCTTGGCACCAGTGGCGTCGCAGGAGTTGTTTCGGAATGTTTCATTGTACCAATCTTATCCTCCTACGGGGACTCCATCTCCGTGCGTTTGAATTCAGAGTTTGCCTCCTCTTAGATGAGTCGCCATCCAAGGTTAACGAGGCCTACCCACCCGTGGGGGGGGGGTGCTGGTGGTGTTTTGTCTTGACTGTCATACGTCAGGAAAGTGTATACAAATAACACGTATTTCCTCCCCAACAACGCATCGTTCCACAGCAGCCATTGAACAGTAGCAACGAGAACAGTTTGTTATTTCGTAACACGCTATAAGTTGGTTTTTTTCCTCTAGTGCCGAACAGATAAAAAAAGGGGGGTTGGGGGGGGGGGAATTACACGTTTTTCTGTTTAACTGTATTTATGGAATGAGTGTGTTCGTCGCTTCACGGTGCAAACGGCCCCCAGTGCACGAGGCGTGCTCAAACACAAGCCATACATTCTTGGAATGGTCAACCTGCTTTATGCGAGCGGTTAGAGCAATGAGACATTACCACCGGCAAAGTGATTCGCACTGGAGGTTGACTCCTACTTGAAATTAACCCTCTATAACGCGAATTCGGCTAAAACTCGGTGGCGCCATTTGGTATATTCATTAGCGGATCATTATTTTTTTTTTTTTCAAAATACGTGAAAAAGATTGTAAAAAATAATATATTATATTCTCGTACAACATGAAAAGAAATATTTGTTTAAAAAAAAAAAAACTAGTCCCACTGCAACACCACATAGCACACACTTACCTGAAGAATTTTTTTTTAAAAATCCGGTAAAAAAAAAAAACTAGTCCCACTGCAACACCACATAGCACACACTTACCTGAAAAATTTTTTTTTAAAAATCCGGTTTTTTAATGTTTAAAAAAAAAAAAAAGAAATCCCAAATTCGTACGGAATATTGTAAAACCCCGCTACAAAGCGACCCCGCAATTAACGCGAACTGATTTTATGGACACCCGCCCCGCCCCCACTTTTCCCCATTACTACGTTATAGCTGGGTTCCACTGTGTATAGCCGTGTTGCTTGGTTGTTAGGGGGGTAAGGTGAACATTTTATTTTCCATTTATTTTTCCCATAAAACATTTTTTTAAAATTTTGCCGATGAAGGTTTTTGGCCGATACATCACTTGTTCATTGAACCTTTACAAAAATACTTCAACATATCGTGCAGACTCACATAGGCCATGCGTATTTTCAGCTGATAGGAACCTCTTCCCCTCATAATATCCTTATTTATCTTTGCCGTTAAAATTGCATTTTTTAGTCGAAGGAGGCTTTTGACCGATACATTTTCTTGATCATTGCGCCTTTTTAAAAAAAAATGTTTTCACATGTCGTGTAGCCTCACGTACGCTTATCTTCAGCTTGAAAGCAGCCTCTTCGTCTCATATTCTCTTTAAAAGAAAGTTGTAAACAACCATCAGAAGAATTCCCAGGCATTGCAACTTCGGTTCCCATAAAAAAGTATTTTAAAACAAAAAAAACTAAAAAAAACCCAACAAAATCCCGTCACAGCAAATACACTGTAGACTGTATATTTATAAAGTTAAACAATAACTTTCCCCCAAGCATGTTCGGTCGTCCCACATTTCCAGCCCCCCCCCCCCACACACACACATTTTCAGCCCCCCCCCTCCCCACTCCATCAGACGGCGCCCCGCAAATTGACACTTGTCTTGCGTCAACATTAAATGGGACGAACTAAAAGCCTTGTGATGATGGCTCTAGGCAAGACGGGCCTCCATCTGAAACACATGATTAGCCTCACGCTTGGCTAGGTCTGCGCTTATCAGGACCACATGGGGGGACATCTAAAAGGTGCCCTTTTATACGGTGTGGTAACCGCCCGCCTTAGGACGAAAGGATCTCACATTTTTGTTTTTTCCCCCCTCCCCCCAGGAAAAGTGATTCTGGCACAAAGTGTGACATAGCCAAGTTTTCGAGCGAGGCTTACAGTTTTCCCCCTTTTGAAACGAGGAGGAACGCACTCATGTGGCTTGCACTTCTAGTGGCTTGCAATTCTTGTGGCTTGCACTTCTAGTGGCTTGCACTTCTTGTGGCTTGCATTTCTTGTGGCTTAAACTTCTAGTGGCTGCACTTCTTGTGGCTTGCACTTCTTGTGGCTTGCACTTCTTGTGGCTTGCACTTCTAGTGGCTTGCACTTCTTGTGGCTTGCATTTTTCTAGTGGCTTGCATTTTTCTAGTGGCTTGCATTTTTCTTGTGGCTTGCATTTTTCTTGTGGCTTGCATTTTCTTGTGGCTTGCATTTTTCTAGTGGCTTGCACTTCTTGTGGCTTGCGCTTCTAGTGGCTTGCACTTCTAGTGGCTTGCACTTCTTGTGGCTTGCGCTTCTTGCGGCTTGCGCTTCTTGCGGCTTGCGCTTCTTGCGGCTTGCACTTCTAGTGGCTTGTACTTCTAGTGGCTTGCGCTTCTAGTGGCTTGCGCTTCTAGTGGCTTGCACTTCTTGCGGCTTGCACTTCTAGTGGCTTGCACTTCTAGTGGCTTGCACTTATAGTGGCTTGCATTTCTAGTGGCTTGCACTTCTAGTGGCTTGCACTTCTTGTGGCTTGCACTTAAATATTTTTGGAGTTCACGGTGTACCGCTGATTCGCCGCCTTTGATTGGTGGTCCTAGCATTGCGTGTCTTTTCGAATAACAAGGTGTAACTTTAAAAAAAATTTTTAAACCAGATTGTTTGTGCAACAACTTAAAAGAGGTTTGGCGGGATATCAGTGTAAACAAGACTCGTCCGGCCCATGGCGCCATCTTGTGTCACAGCCGAAACAGAAAAAAAAAGTTTTCTTCCTATTTTAGTCTGGTGCTGACGTAGGTAAACACATCAGAAACGTTACGTAGTTCACGAATTCAATTATTTCATCGTTTGTCGTCGTTTTGATAAGCTCTACGTACCATCTACCCCCTAACCCCCCCCCCCCCCCCCCCCCCCCCCCCCCCCCCCCCCCCCCCCCCCCCCCCCCCCCAGGTTCAACCGCACTACATCGATCCAGCCAACCCAAAGTTAAGTTACAGCGGAAAATAACGCCTTCATTATTTATCTTGGATGGGTTGCCGGGGGGGGGGGAGGGGGGGGAGGAGATTGACATCTGGATAAGAGGATCATCACAGACGTGTGAACGGTTTTTTGTGTCAACAAGAGAACACGCGAATCAACACCGTGGAACGACCTAAGAGGGGCTAAGGCGTCCAACCATTTGGTGTACGAAAGATAGTGTCATATGGGTGGCAGATTGCGTGCCATTGTGTAACTGTTTAGCTATGGAGACAATGAATGGGTGAGTCTAAGGCCAAATGTGTACACATGTTTAGATATGGAGACAGTGAATGGGTGAGTCTAAGTGTGTACACTGTTTAGATATGGAGACAATGAATGGGTGTGTCTAAAACTAAGTGTGTACACTCAGTATACTGTTTATATATTGAGACCATGGTGGGTGAGTTTACGTGTAAATTGGCAGACATTGGGTTGGCAGAATTTCACTTAATCATACATTATATTAGGAATTCGTATATGTTAACAAAAGAAAAGTAGAACAACATATGTCTCCACTGGTCAAGTAAGCTGGTTATTGACAAGATTCACAGCTGCTGTGGATATCCCCCCCCCCCCACATCATCCATCCATCCATCCATCCATCTAAGCCTTGGTCTGCCTTTGAGCCGTTTTCCTCGTGGTTTCTTTTTTGTGGTGCTCCCTCTTCACCCCGTCTGTCATTTGACATTCTTTCTAAGTGTCCCACCCAGCGCAGACTGCATGCCCCAAACTCAAAGTAGACTGGCAATGCAATGAAGGTCACACCAGGGTGTTGGAGATTGATGTCTCGCGTCGAAGTTGTATTCAATAATTTTAGTTACCAAAATTGTAAAATATAAAATTTAAAAAAAAAAAATAATAAATTTTTTTTTTTTTAAATATGTATGTTGATTTGCAATTGTGGACTATTTATACTTCACCCTGGAGTCTGGAATGTTGTGGACTTAATCTTATACTTTTATCTTGGCAGTCCTAGTCCTAGTTCAAATGCAATCTTGAGTCCTTGATATTATATTCATGGGACAAAACTCATTAATGCTTACCTTATTCTTATGGTGGCCATGTCACCAACATTTTCCCTTAATTTTTTTTCTATTACTTCCCGCGTTTAAGTTTTTAGTTTTTCAAGTTCTTTTAGTTTTAAGCTTTAAGTTTTCAAGTTCTTTTAGTTTTAAGCTTTAAGTTTTCAAGTTCTTTTAGTTTTAAGCTTTAAGTTTTCAAGTTCTTTTAGTTTTAAGCTTTAAGTTTTCAAGTTCTTTTAGTTTTAAGCTTTAAGTTTTCAAGTTCTTTTAGTTTTAAGCTTTAAGTTTTCAAGTTCTTTTAGTTTTAAGCTTTAAGTTTTCAAGTTCTTTTAGTTTTAAGCTTTAAGTTTTCAAGTTCTTTTAGTTTTAAGCTTTAAGTTTTCAAGTTCTTTTAGTTTTAAGCTTTAAGTTTTCAAGTTCTTTTAGTTTTAAGCTTTAAGTTTTCAAGTTTTTTTAGTTTTAAGCTTTAAGTTTTCAAGTTTTTTAGTTTTAAGCTTTAAGTTTTCAAGTTTTTTTAGTTTTAAGCTTTAAGTTTTCAAGTTTTTTAGTTTTAAGCTTTAAGTTTTCAAGTTTTTTTAGTTTTAAGCTTTAAGTTTTCAAGTTTTTTAGTTTTAAGCTTTAAGTTTTCAAGTTTTTTTAGTTTTAAGCTTTAAGTTTTCAAGTTTTTTAGTTTTAAGCTTTAAGTTTTCAAGTTTTTTTAGTTTTAAGCTTTAAGTTTTCAAGTTTTTAAGCTTTCAAGTTTTTTTTAGTTTTAAGCTTTAAGTTTTCAAGTTCTTTTAGTTTTAAGCTTTAAGTTTTCAAGTTCTTTTAGTTTTAAGCTTTAAGTTTTCAAGTTTTTAAGTTTTCAAGTCTTCAAGTTTTAAGCTTTAAGTTTTATAAGTTTTAGGTTTTAAGTATTGAGTTTTTAAGTTTTAAGGACAGACGCCCTCAGATAAAAGCGACATCAAATTTATTTTCGTGTCTGTCGTCTTCACATCGCGGCCCTTATCAACATTGTCAGCGATATTTTCCTTATCAGCAGTAATTGTATCACAAATACACTATTACTGTCTGTGCACGCCTCCCAGGGTAACGATAGCATAGAGAAGCCGTGTGTGGGAGGGCTGTAGGACAAAAAATCATCTTCATAATAATAGATAGATCGCAATCAATAACGAAAGTAACCTTAAAGTTTCTAAATTATCTGCCTAGGAGCGCTCACCCACCCAGTGGCGCTCACCCACCCAGTGGCGCTCACCCACCCAGTGGCGTATCTAGGGCTAGCGCCGCACAGGGCGGGCCGAGATTTTGCCGTCACCCATCCACGAAAAAAAATAAATAAATTGTTCGTTTGCCGAAAATTCCAGCCCTTAGTGTAAAGAAAAAAAGTGCCATCCGGGGTGGATCACCTCCTCCACACAGCCCTTTCCGAAGCTACTGCACCCACCACTTGTTCTGAGATGTTACTGTTATGTCGGGGGGGGGGGGGGGGGGGGGGGGGGGGGGGCTGGGACTATATCTGGATTGGTGGGACAGTCAATAAATGAGTACATATATCGTAAAGTTAAATATTCGATATATATATATATATATATATATATATACACATACATATACATACATACATACATACATACATATATACATAGATATATACTGTGCTGGCCTTGCAGTTAGATTATAGCATAGGAAAAAAAAACTTAGAGATAGGCGCACGTGATCTACGATCTACCTTATACAGCAGTGGTTCTCAACCTTCCTAACGCCGCGGCCCTTTAATACAGTTCCTCATGTTGTGACGACCCACAACCATAAAATGTTCTTCTTTGCTACTTCGTAAGTATGTTTTCCGATGGTCTTAGGCGACCCCTGTGTAAGGCCGTTCGACCCCCTTCCCCCCCCCCCTCCCCAAGGGGTAGCGACCCACAGGTTGAGAACCGCTGGTCTACAGTAACGTTTCAGTACTTTCAAACCTAGTTCAAATTAAGCTGTCGTGCTAAAGTCAGAGCTGTATCGTGTCGTCCTGTTAAGGTCTCATGTCATGTCACTCGTTGTCACAGCGGTATCAGTCATGTTTCTGTCAAAGCCGCAATCACCATTTTCCTGTCACAGCTGTGTGTAGTAGTCACGGGTCATGACAAAGCTGCAGCGTGCAGTCCTGCATGCGTGTGTGTGTCTGTGTTGTCAATGTCCCGGTCCCAGTCAGGGTGACCTGCGGTACATGCTGGTGTCGGGTTTGATTTATACGATGGCGGGCCCTAGCCGTCAGTCCGGTCCCTGGTAGGGAACGGAGAATTAAACTATATGGTACTTAGGGTTAGCGATAGGGCGGTATTCAAGCAGTCGAGAACTGGAGGGTCGGTGCGCCAAGTCGCCGGTACGAAATGTGGGGAGAAATACTCAATGGCAGCAGACATGTAATGTAAGGAAAATATTTATGTCCTCGAGGGGGGTCGTAGATACAGAAAGTGAGGAAAATTTTAGGGGCAGGGTCGTAGGTCTAAACGCTGTAGTGGGTCAGCAGGGCGTGGTGGGTTTGAACCCCATTAGGAATTAATAGTAAAATACGACTTTAAGAATATGTATTATAAAATGATAGAGGAATAATAATAGAAATGAATGATAGCAGGTGACTGCTCGTAGTCTGATCCCACTTCTTAAATGGCGTTGGGGCAGGTGTTGACCATTTCCTTTGTATGTCATGGTTCTATTTTTAACCGACTCGCACAAGCGATGCTATTTGACTTGAACCTTAATTGTATTTAAAGTCGTGACCTGCGTCCATTTCCAGGAGAAAAGCAAATAATGGCCGGAGGGTGCTGTGTTTTGTTTCTTGTGGTAGAAATAGGACGTTAAGCCGTGACAGGGTGAATAACTGCATACTGATTGTTTTCTCGGTTATCGTTCATACAAAGAAAAGGAGAGAAGAAAAAAAAAAAGGAGGGGGGCTGTTAAGTGGAACTTGTGCACATCCTGTTAGTTCCCGAGCGACCAAAGGAACGGACGTCCAGATTGAGAGGCTGGTTGAGGGACGGGGGAGATGATGGGACGACTCCCGACTGTGGACTGTGAGGGACAGGTGCACCACAAGCACGGAGATCACATTCATATAATTCACAAATACAGGTGCAACCAAAATCATCTTGTCACCGGTTCACACTTTTTCTATAATGAGGGGCGACATTTTCAAGAGGCTTCGGCCCAGTCGCCACTTGGAAAAGCCCTGATCACAAGTCCTTCCCACATAAAAAAAAATGTATATTAAGAAATTATGCATGCTTTTCTTATATTTTAACCATACATATTAGTATTATATTATGCCGATAAATCCTATTAAAATAAAATTTTAAAACATTTTTAAAAGACTTTAAAGAAGTATAAAATAATAATGAAGGGAAGAAACACAAAAAAAAAAAAAAAAAAAAAAAAAAAAAAATTAAAAAAAAAAGAAAAAAAAAAAAAAAAAAAAAAAAAAAAAAAAAAAAAAACAAAAAAAAAAAAAAAAAAATAAAATAAAAATTTAAAAAAATTTAAAAAAAAATTAAAAAAAAAAAAAAAAAAAAAAAAAGGAAAAAAAAAAAAAAAAAAAAAAAAAAAAAAAAAAGAATGAATTTATAAGATATGTCTATAAATAAAAAAAAAAAATTAGAAAATAAGTCACGCCTCAAACAATTTAATTGATAGGGTAAAATTTTAGACTAAAAATAACTACAGTCCATGGAAGTTTTGTTTCAGTCACATAAAATAACACATTTTAGATGCCCTGGGTGTGGGAGTGGGGATCCAAATTTTGCCAGATTTTCACATGCCAGAGTGGAGAATAAAAAAAAAAAACTTGTTAAATAATGTCAGATTAATTATAATTTTTTTGTAATTTTAACTTATGAACTATAAATAACCTGCCCACCAGTGGCGGCAGAAATGCGTGAACTTTTCGATATCATCTACTAAAATTACTTTATGAAACATGAATTCATCCAACACATTTTATAGTAGCCTACTAACTGCTGGGAATTTTATTTTGTGAGCCTATTGAACAGAGTGTTATAGCCATACATACAAACATACATAGACAATTATTATTTCTGTTTTATTTAAAATTATAATTCCATTTCACAGCAAGTTTGGCATAGAAGAACCAGCTTCGAGTAGTGAATTTGAAAGAGAGCTGGCAGACGAAATAGCTCAGCAATTCAACAAGTACAAGTGAGTTGAAAGTACTTACTTTTTAGACATTGTTTTTTATTATTTACTTTGCACTAAAAAAAAAATATACATCTGAATGGACAGTGGTAAATGACAATGTCCCACTGGAGACTAAACTACAATGACTACAGTTACAGACACTGTTCAATCAATGGCAGAACTTAAATTAATAAAATATATTATATAATATAGTTTTTTGGGTACAATACTTAATACTTTGGAGCTTGAGCTTGTTAACGCTAAGGTGGGACTGGTAGTCAAAATGCTAAAAGATAAAATTCATAACTAAGTAAGAACTCATCTGAATCAGACCGTTAAAGCAAAAGAAAAAAAAAAGAAGAAAAAAAAACAAAAAAAACACACAACAAAAAAAAACAAAAACAAATGGGACAAATTAAATATTTTTAAACATGTTTAGAGTAATGACAAGATACAGTAAAATTGTACTTTTTAAAATTCATAATGTTAAATTTGGTATCCCAAGAACATTATCATTGACATTTGCTTAAGGAAAATTGAGGGTTATCTGAAATTGAAGTTCCATGCACATTAACGTAAATTTAAATGTTTCAGATTTGATAGCGTTGATGTGGTAGAATATGACATTGTCATCACATCAGCTGACCCTCAGCGCCCAAACCGCCTGGAAGTGTTGTATCATAATGGCACTCAAAAGCAGAGCATTGCACTTACTGCCAGGAATACAAATTCTAATAACAGAACTAGGAATGGTAGATCAGATCCCTCTGAGTGGACGCATCCATTTGTGGCATTTTCTCCATCAGGACAAGTTGAAGTAAGCTTGTTTTTTGTTCAGGATTGATAAATCCTTTTGGTCAGGCATTACCTAACCTGCAAAATGTCCTAATTAACAATCAATGTAAAAAAAAAAAAATTATAGAGTAAGCCGTTTGCTTTGGCTCTTGTATAATTATGGGAACACCAAAATGGTTAATTGTGGTTTAAGTTATAAAAAAGGAAATTTTTATCGGAGGGGATGGGCGGGAGACATGCAGGCTGTGAAGTTTTATCTGCTAATTATATTACTTTATTGTATTGCAATGAAATAAAATTTAATGGTAATTTATTTAAAACTTACTGTGATTTATTCTAATACCGTCACAGAAGATTTAAAGGAATTAAAATGCTTTAATTTGTAGTATATAATAAATGTTCATATTATTTTGTTCTAAGGGGCATCTTGTTTATGGGCACTATGGTCAAGTGACGGATTTCCAGGTTTTACAAGCTTCTAATGTGGAAGTTAAAGGAAAGATAGTTTTGCTCAGGCTGGGGAAAATACCTGTTGCCAATAAGGTATGTTATTGAGTTTAATACTATAATTAGATTTATTTGAACTGATAACATATTTAAAATATAATTTTATTAACACAAACAAAATATTTTAACCTTGTATCTGATACTTTATTTATTAAAATTTAAAAATAAAAAAAGCAAAAGCAAAAGTGGGCCCTTAATATATAGAAGAAGAAGAAGCCTCAAACTTCTCTCATCGACTGCTGATGCCGCCCTTTTACGTTAACGTAGCGTTTAACTATATTTTTACTTTCAATTTTACATTTAACTATTTAACACATTTTTTTTATTGTAAAAAATGTGGGTAATGCGGACAGAGCTATGTCAAACAGGACATACATTTTTATTAATCAAGGTGAAATGTGTGATGCCCCATGGAGTAAAATGTGGAAATGATTGGGACACGATAAATGGCATGGTGTGAAATGACAAAAAAGGATCTAAAAATGAAAGATATAAAAATTCTACAAGATGATGGCTTTCTCCCATCTGACTTTTCCAATACTTTATTTAATTGAATTATTTTCATGCCTAAAGAAATCTTAGTTTTCTGGTTTAAGTTTAATTAATTTATGTTGTTCTTTTCTTGGAGGAAGGGTAGGCCTATTGAATATCCAAAATATTATTACCTTTAAAAAATTTTTAATTGATTTAAAAATTGTTGCATAAATTTACAAGCTTTTCTTCAACTAGATCAAGAATGTTGAAGCACATGGTGGTAAAGGTGTACTGCTTTACTGGGAACCTTGGGATGCTGAAAATTCTTTGATTGATGGTTACAGTCGGAGTTATATCCCTTATGCATCTGCAGCTATGTTCTCAACTGGTATGGTTTTTGAGTTGTCTGTGTTATATCCAACCTTTGGAAATTATTTTGTCAATTTTTTCCAGTGTGCTAAGTTATTTCTTTTTTTGGTAGATTGGTCATCTTCATAATTTATAAATATTATGAATCCAAACTGATGTACAGGATTTAATTTATGTCTTAAAAACAGAAAAAACTAATTTTCCGCATCAGGAATCAATTTGTGTAATATTGCATCCATGATTTAAAGGGTTTGAATGGTGGAAGAGATTGGGATGTAAGAAAGATGTAATTTTTTTTTAGAGATTTAGAAAGAAAGAGAAACTGCTCAGCTTCAAAATATATGGTTTTAAACTATAAAATGGTTAATGCCGAATAATTTTTATTGTGTATACATTTTAAAATTATTCAAATAAAACGGAGAGGCTAAAAACAGTTAATCCTCAAAATAAATTTGATACAGAAAACACTAAGCAAATTATAACGGAAGAATTCTGCACCATAAATTTACATGGCTGTTCTATTTCAGATCTAAGAATTACAAAGTTTGTCAAACCCCTGACAGTGTGTATTTCATGTAATCACAATGCTTGTGCATGTCACATTGGTAGAAAAACCCTGTAGTATCAGAAAAATTTTGAGGTCATCAAAATCTTAACTTAACAACCGAAAATGTTTTCAATTTTTAAATATGATTTTTTTTTAAGATTGCAGGCTGCCATTTAAAATGTTTGCTTTTGTTGTTAATTCCTAGAACTGCCCTTGTATTGGACTCCCTCCATTGTTTGTCAGACAGTGTCAGCTGATCATGCACGGATGTTGTTTTCCCTGCTGGCATCAGATGTTAAGAGAGTTGAAGCACCAAGTCACTGGAGTGGCTCAGTAGCCAAATCTTATTATCTAGGTGCACCCACAGTGGAGAATACTAACAGTAAGGAGACAGTAATTGTTATTCAAAGATTAAAATTGCATCTTGCTATGAAAAGAAAGGTTGTTCTAGAGAGAACATCAAAAATGCTGTTTTCTTGTATAAAAAAAATATAAAAATTAGCTAAGATAAAATCAATTATAAATAAAGGCTGTTTCTGGCAAAACTTAGTAAAAATAAGTTTAAAATAATCACAATTTACATAAATAAAACAATGTTGTTTTTTTTTAAATATTTTCATAAAAATTATAATTAACTTTGAAATTATATTTAATACTTAATTAAAATCTTTATGGGGATATTTCAATAATCCAATGATATGTCTTATAGCTTCTTCTTCAGTGTCAAACATTCGTGTTTCTGTGTTCAACATCCCAAGCAGTAAAAAAATAAAGAATATAATAAGTACAATACAAGGCAGAGATGAGCCAGGTGAGGACACTCTTTATAACTTAGAAGCACTGTTTACTCCTTGATTTACAATGAATTAATACATGGGTTTAGGTAAGAATTATAATTTCTGATTTACCTACTTATTATTATTTTGGAATGTTTTTGTTTTTTCTCTCCTGGGATTGCCCACCAGCAGCTTTAGGGCCGTTGTTGAACCCTGGGGTGGTAAGGAGGACTGGGGATACCATAGGTGTCTAGTTAGGTGAAATTTATTTGTGCATCTACCCCAACTGCTTAGGAATCTGTAGCATAGTAGGTTGATTACCAAGTGCTGAGTAAACTATGAAATAGTAGGGTGATTGCCAAGTGCTTAGGAAACTATGAAATAATTAAGTGATTGCCAAGTTCTGAGTAAACTGTGACACAGTAGGGTGAATGCCAAGTGCTTAGTAAACTATGGCACAGTAGGGTGATTACCAAGTGCTGAGTAAACTATGAAATAGTAGGATGATTACCAAGGGCTGAGTCAACTGTGACACAGTATGGTGATTGCCAAATGCTGAGTCTGTTGTTTGGTGTGTGCTTCTCTACAGTACATCTGTTATGTACCGTTATACGGTTATTTATAAGTTTTATCAGTTTTAAGATTTATCTTTTTTGTTGATCTGTAAATTTTATGTTTTAAGATTTAGCTTTTTTGTTGAACAATACGTAACAAAGGACTGAAAACCAGCATACAAAGAAAAACTATACCAAAGCTAGTGACATTAACAATATTCAATTTAATATACTATTAATTTTAAATGAAAAACAAAATTAAATATACAGAAATAAAAACTATATTAACATACAGCATGGCAAGTGAAAAAGTATAATCCTCAAAAGATACAAATATTATTATATACACACACAAAGAGTAAAATCTTTGTAAGGCTCCTATTAATATATTATGTCTCACAAATGTCTAGGAAAATTTGCAAAAATATCTCTTGGCTGGGAAAACGCTGGCTCATTTATAGGGGGGGGGCTCAAAACCCCCCCCCCCCCCCCCCCCAAAAAAAAAAGGAATTCTAGAAATTGAATCACCGGATAGCATTCTTTAGAACATAATATAATGTATTCTATTGTAAACAACTTTTTCCAAATAAGGTGTGGGCAATTTGTACAGCACTGCACATTTAATCAGTGACGTCAATATCTAAACAAAGTGGGGGTGGGTGGTAAGGTTGAATGCCATTGGCTTGTGAAAAAAAACAACTAAGTCAACACACATGCTATAACAACATCCCTTTAGAAAAGAAAGTGAGTCATTATGTTTATTAAGAGCTTCGATGCTTGTACTACAGTTTTCCTTTGGTAGATATATAGAATAATGGCTTTGAATTACTGACAAGCCATAATTATTCTAAATTGATTATTAAATGTAAAAAAAACAAAGAAACAGAGAAAAATCACAAAAAATTACTGAATTCAAATATTAAAATAACTTAACTTGACAAGTGCATTGTTCATTTTAATGGGCGTGATACCTAAAGATGTAAAAAAAAATTAAAAGTTATGTTAATACAAGTTTAGGATATTTCAGCTTTTTATACTATCAAGGGGTGTTAAAATACAAGAAAAAGAAAATTAAATTAATGAATAAAGACTGAATTTTGATGGTAGGAAACATAATTTTGACCTTATGAACATAGCCTTTAAGATAATTGCTTCTATTGGTAGATCGTTATATTATTGTGGGTGCACCACGTGCGGCACTCCCTGGCCAGCCACAAGATGTTGTGGCAAGCTCTTCTCTTCTTATACAACTGGCCAACAGTTTTCATCATGTTCACGCTCGCCATCAGTGGAGGCCCAGTAGAGGTGTCAAACTCATTTCTTGGGGAGGTTCTGAGTTCTCGAACATGGGCCTCATCCAATACTTAAAGGTTCGTAGAGAAAAAAACCCTTAAATTTTCATCATTTCAGTTACTTGTATTTTCTCAAATACAATGTTAGCCCTACTTAGGTCAGAATGTTGGGCAGAGTCTGTAAAACTAAAATGCTGCAGTATATCAAAAACAACTAGTATTGCCAGAAAACCAAAAGTAGATAATTATTTTTCTTGTTTAAATACTATTGAAATATTAGAGAGTAAAATTCTTTATTATTTAGTTTATCTGTATGTTTTTTTTTTGTGTGCGAGTTTATCTGTATTCTTCTTTTGGACAAAAAAAAATAACAGGAAAGAAAATATTTTGAGAACTTACGTAATCCAATGAATTGAAAGATAAGAAAGTTTGTCATGAAGATATTTAGAGATACAAGATAATTCTCCAGCTTATAGTTTTAGAACAGTGCAAAAAAAAAACTTTACAAAGTTAAATGTTTTGTTCCTAGATCACATCTCTCTTTACTATCATTAAATTGGATTAGACATTTGGGTCTCGGGTGGCAAATTATTAATTAAAATAAAAAAATAGAATTGTACTTATTTTTCACATCCTATTTTTCAGAGCCACCTTTTCCATGTTGAGAAAAAAGCTGTGGCTTACTTCGATTTGTCTCAGTTGACAGTTGGAGATAACTTCATAGAGTCCCAGGCACCACCAGGACTTAGTCATCTGATCACAAGTGACATGAATAGTGTAAGTTTTCTTGTGAGAACCTTTGTTTGAGAGATAACTCTTGAATGCTACTGGTGGAACATGAAATGCATTCAGATTTAATGCTCAAAGATCATACATGATATACAAGATGTGGTTGGGTTTGAATCAAAACAAATTTAATACCTTATACATAATGACAAAGGTTTTGAAATGAAATCTCTTTTTTGACAGTCATGTTAAAGTCACTGGCAATAATTTGTGTAGCACTCTTTTTTCAATAATATTTGCCCTATATTTCAATACTGAATCCAAAAGCAACAAGCTATTTCCACATTGCTTGTAACTGAAGAGCTGTGATGCTTATAAATTAAGTATCACATTTTTCTACATTGGTCTTACAAATGTATGGGAATGTGCAATTTATCAAACTACATAACAATCCCCTTAACACCAAGGCTACAAACATTGTGAAGATTAGTACATTTATGGCATACATCATTTCTATTCTTAAAGGCATAAAAATGGTGAATTATATATAAATATCGTCATAAGGATTCCAAAGGCTGCATATTTCTTTGTCCTTAAGAAAAAGTATTAAGTTAAAACGTGAATTGTATTACACTTTTATTGGCAGGTGCCTGACCCAAAGACAGGGGAGTTTTTTAATGTGGTCAGTGCTGACAACAGCAATGGGGCTGATCCTTACAATGGGGATAACTGTGAAAGTGCTCGCCATCTTTTGCTGCACACAGTGGGTTTACAGACTGTAAAAGTTCAGTACAAATCTGTAAGTTTTGTTTCTTTGAAGATTGTCTCTGTCTGAGTGTTAACAGATGATTTTTTTTTTATCAAACACCGAGTTAGCTGTCCTTGTCTTTAATGATTTAGATTTTTTTATGTAGGATGTAAATCCTTGCCATTTATACAAGCATCCTTTTAAAGAAAGGAAAACTTATCAACAAAAATTGATGTCGAGGTATGACTGGTTTGAATTGGTTAAAATGAAGGGAGGGCTTATGTTAAACTATTTTGGTTGTCAAAAGAGCAAAGAAATTGAGAATATTTCTTTTCTTGTGCATGCTTGTAGGCTCCTGGTGTCCAAAATTCAGTACTGAGAATGTTAAAAGAGGATCAAAGTCATCACTTCAAGTATCACAAAACAGTTGCACATGTCCTTGTGAAAGTTCTGCTGGACATGATAGACGGCCATGCTTTACCGATCAACATCCTCAGAGCTGCACATCACATTCATGAAGTTGTTCTCAACACTTCAGAAGTCATAGATGATTGCTCTGACAGTGAAGAGGAATTTGGTGAGGGGTTTTATTTTTAAATTTTTTTATGTTTGGAATACAAAAGTTTTATTTTATGTTGCATTCAAGTTGGCAATGCATACTTGCAACTTTTTTAAAATGAATGAATTCTTTTTTGGTGGATAGGAACAAATCAAAAGTATTTTTTCCAGCACTATTGAAATACTTTTGATTTGTTCATCTTTTTTGTACTGTGACAGCCTGTCACAGCAGAGTAGGTCACATTTATGATCTCAAGTGATGCAATTAAAAGCAGCATAGACAAGAAATGTGTCCGTATGTTAGCTGTTTTGATTGGTGGGTAGTGCAGGGGCATTATTGCCTGAATGGGTGTGGCATGGTATACAGCCCTATCTTGTTGGAAGGCATTACACTTGCTTTAACTCTGTTATGATAACCATCATCTTAGAACAAATTTGTTTGATGTTCATTAATTTGTAACTAAAACTTTAAAAGTTGTTGACAATTTACAATCCAAACATTTATAAAATTAAACTAATTTTTTTTAATGTTCTCATTACCAGCCCATGCCCTGGAGCTAAGCGAAGACCTGATCAAAGCTGCTGAGATATTCCATGAAATTGAACACCTCATGATAGAAAAAATGGACAGTGTCAAAGTACGGATCATGAACGATGCCAAAATGCATTTTGACCGTTTGTTTATTGTACAAGAAAATGGGTAAGACCTTTACATTAACTTACAATGCATTATTAAATTTTTACATTTTTTTTTAACCTTAAGTAAAAATATCTTTTGAATGAACTATTTACTTTTCAATTAATGGTATATTTTTCTATCTTCAGTTTGTATTAAAATGATTAATGTACCTCCAAAATTTGTTAATACTTGTATCAATCATTTTTAAAAATTTTGTTTGAAGTCTTCTTATAAAGAAATTATTTAATTGAATCCTTAAAGGAATTCAGTAACTCACAACTAGGAAGACTTAAATTTACTAATGATACATCTTGTTTAGACCTACCTTTAAATTAAAAAAAAAAAATGGAATTGATCCTACCATAAGGCAGTAAGCGGCCATTCAAGTTATTGAATACTTTGTGGATAGCTAAAATTTCAACTTTTCCCCACAGTCCATAGATAACTTTGAAAAGGAGCTCTTTGATATTTAATCTTGGATTATTTAATGAGATCTCTTTATGCAAAAAACATTTCCTGAGGCATTTGATAATAACATTTTTTGTTAAACCAAAATGTAACATATTAGATGCATGTATTTTTTTTTTTTTTACAGATTTCTCCAAAACATCTTGTACCCAACACAACAAGATGGCAGCATTGCCGTGGCAACAGAGCTGTGTGCCTTAGGGGAAGCCACTGAAATTTGGAATGCCACAGCCAGTTTTGAAGAGAAGTTGTCAGAGGCTCTTAGGAAAGTTTTGTCATCCTTAAACATCAGTGCTTAGTTTTTTTATTGCTATTAATTTAAAACATCTAAACTTTAAGTATGCTCACAAATGCATTTTAAAATGTATATCTTTTTTGTTATTATTTTTGCCAAAGAAAATAATTTTTGATGAATTTTTTTATCAAACCAAATGTCACTCAAAAAACGATAACCCACAATGGCTTTCGAATTAAGAAATCTTTTGAATGTTGAAAAAGTTGTATTATGTTCTAAATGTAACAGCTTAAGTTTAATATGCTTTGTATGAATGAAAGAAAATTTTGCAGTGTTTTAATTAAATAATTATAAATAAAAGTAGGCTTATATTAAAATAATAATATTTATAGTGTTACTGCAGCATAATAAATACTTCTTTCCCTAACCACTGTAACCTAATGTTGCTGAATACATATGCTTGTTGTTACCAAGGAAAATTATGCCATTATTTTATTCAGTTTAAACCGAGCTGAACCAGAAATATATAAAATCCAAACTTGGAATTCATTTTTGAGGGATAATTTTTGTCTTTAAGGTGAAATTTGTAGGTATAAAAATTAGACCATTCTGATTTTTTTTTTTTTTTTTGGTCTCCATTTTCATATCACTTTGTTTGTCTATAAAGATTTAAATATCTAACTTTTCTTTATTCATTTTTGAGGGATAATTTTTGTCTTTAAGGTGAAATTTGTAGGTATAAAAATTAGACCATTCTGATTTTTTTTTTTTTTGGGCTCCATTTTCATATCACTTTGTTTGTCTATAAAGATATAAATATCTAACTTTTCTTATGCACAATCAAAATCTTACCATATACATGGAATTTAATATTCAGGATCTGAATTTCATATTAAACTGAAAGTTTGCTGTAGCATCTTTATCTCATTCAAAAGTACAGCCCTTGACATTTTTAGGCACATATTAATTTTTTTGTAACTTTATGTCTATTTATATTTATGAATGCCAAGAAAGTGTACTTATTTATATTATTTTGTCATTATTTATTTGAAATTTTGAAGACATTGTGTCACTCAGGGATTGGTCACATTTGTTGTATATATTTGTATAAAGACCCAAATAGTTAGACCCGAATATAGTTTCTAGCTTTTTTGACTTAAGAGTTTTTATCCCCATTAAGCAAAACCTTTTAAAAATGAACAGTAATAAAGATTGTATGGTATGGACAGAAGATTTAATAGTTTAAAAGAGAATTGGCTATAATTGTTAAAAATGTCAATACAAAGTCATGAGGCAATAATAAAAAAAATTGTGTACATTTTATTAATCAAGAGTAATAAAAATTTACCACACCTACTGCTTTAGTAGAATGTAATATTTCTTTAGTTTTTGTTTATGCAGCTCTGAACACTTACAATATATGACTTTTGTACTTTTTCAAAGTGTTTATTTTCCCATGTTTTTCTGTTTAACAAAACAAAAGTGCCTATTTTTCCCTTCATACTGTCTCAAATGATTGCATTACCATAGTCAAGTTGGGGTCACATTAAAAGGACTATTAAAGTGACTGCCAAAACTTGTGTAGTATAATTTAACATTAATCATTAGAAATGGAGATACATTTTTAAAATAATAAAATAAAGATTTTACAATTTTTTTCCTTCATCTTCCAATTTTCTTGTACGGTATTAAATATCATGGTCTTAATATGAATAATTTTTTTGTGTGTAAAAATATTAGGACAATTGATGCATTTTTGTCGCCTACATCAATTACCTGCTGTTATTGTAACTGCCTTGGGTGTAACAAATGAATACATTGTTGAATGTTGTGTCACGACTCCAGAGATAAAAGATACTTTATTAAATGACTGCCGATGAACACTCCTACCAGGGAGTACATGCTGTTTCATACTTACATCAATTAAGTCAGATGTTTCCAATATTTTATCCCATGTTGATCACATTTTTACATGCCAACATTCTATTCTTGTGTTGTTTTCAAACTATAGCAACAAAATGCATTACTTACTGAAATTGACCTTTAAGATGTATGTTGCCTCAGATTTCATTGGTGCTAACTGATCTTTGTCCTGGTAGTAGGGAGTGGGGGGGGGGGGGGGGGGGGGGGGGGTATAAAAATTGTATGTGGTGAACTTAAGGATTATTTCAATATGATACCCTCTACCCTTCTTTGTGCCATCAAAATGAAATAAAATTGTATAAATGTCATGATCATTTCATAGAGACTAATAATTTTCATAGCATTTCACTTTTTTTATTGGACCATTGAATGAGGTATGTAACATTTTGCTGCAAAGATGAAATTGGATAAAAGTGAATGTTAAAATTCTAATTTTTTTCTTACTTTTTTCAACTTATTAGTAGACTATATTTGTTGGTAAAAACAACAGTAAAAAAAACAACAAATAATTATATAGTTCAAGTACATTTCATAATAAATATTTTAATGCTTTAAGCTAAATCATTAATAAATAACATAGTTACCTATAAAACAATAAAGAAAATAAAAATGTACTAAGACTAAGACAATTTGTTAATGTTCTCCAGTTTGATGTTAAACAAAGCCCCCACTTAGAACCATTGGAAATGGAATAGTTTTTACTTTTTTCTACTTTACGAGCTGAGTCACAATTGCTATGAGACGTGACATAACCTTCATGGTCTGACATGGCAAAAGCTCATCTCCTGCCTCCCGTCAGCACACTGCGGCAGATCAGGTTGTTGTTGATTTTCAGGGCAACAGCCTAACAATGAACCAGATGTCATCTATGTGTACATATGTGTGTCTACATTATGTGTACATTTAGGAATATTCATGTAATGAACTGTTAGACTTGCTTTTGTATGTTGTATCATTATTGCATTTGCGATTCATAATGTGACGAGTAACAAAAAGTGCTTGCTTATCTTATGTTGTGTGAAGATCACCGAAAAGATATATTGTTGTGTGTGTGTGTATAATGTCCACTTTTCATTTCGCCATTTTTAGAATGTCCACTTCTCATTTTACCATATGTAGAATTTCCACTTCTCATTTCACCATATGTAGAATTTCCACTTCTCATTTCACCATTTGCAGAAAAGAGGATCCACTGAAATAAGTGGAGTTAACATAACTGTGGGTGTGTTTTTACCCTGCATAACATAGGTTCACAAAACATCGGTTTATTAGCCCTAAAGAGTTTTCTAGGGAAGGGGGAAAAAAAATGATAATGCACATTGAAACATTTCTTATATTATGTTCTGTTTAAATAAATACTTAATAAGAACCAAAGACAAGGCCACACCTTGAATCTGCAGTATTTTAACATTATGATCCTTCAAAGTAAAAAAAAAAAATATACAAAAATTATCTTTAAAAAAAAAAAATGCAACAGGTTAACTAAGTGGGTTTTTCTTTTCACACTGTTAATTCTTGGAAAATTTGAAATTCACAAGTGTACTATATTTACTGGAGAAAAAAATCACCCAGTTTTTAGTGTGCTTTTTTTTCACATTTATTATTATTTGTATTATTTTTTCACCATAAAACAAAATTAATCAAACATAACTTTTCTATCATTTAAAAAAAAAAAGAAATTCATGAACCACAATTCTGAACTAGGATCAAACTAAGGGCATTTAATTTACCTAAATAATGATACTTAGCATGTATTGTAGTTACAATAAATGTATGCTCTGGGCTTAACTCACAAATATAGTTTATGTATTTTAGGTATCATGAGGATAAGGACAACAAATATTAGAATTCAATTTTATTATTATTATAATTGTTATAAATGAAAATTGGTGTTTTATTTTGATTAATAAAAGCATTGAACGCCTGCATTGCTTATGAGGCATCTTTATGAATGTAGGCTATTTGGATATAAGCCGTGTGGGTGTCGGCTGTGTGGATATGAGCTATGTGGATGTGTGTGTATAGGTTAGCTGTGTGGAGGCTAGCTATGTGGAGGATTTTAGTGTGGAGAATTGTTGTGTGGAGGCTTGCTGTGTAGATGTTAGCTTCGTGGATGTTGGTTCTGTGATGGCTAGTTGTGTGGAGATGAGCTGTGCAGATGTTAGCTTCGTGGATGTTGGTTCTGTGATGGCTAGTTGTGCGGAGATGAGCTGTGCAGATGTTAGCTTCGTGGATGGTAGCTTCATGAATGTTACCTAAGGGGATGTTAGGGTTAGTGGAGGTTAGCCGTGTGGATGTTAGCTATTTGGACGCAAACTTATTGCTATAAGATGTGGAAATGTAATCTTCTTGTATTCTTCAAAGCCTTGTAATATAAAATAAAATGATAACCTTGCAGAAATAAAAAAAAAATTCTGTTGTTTTTGTCTTGAGCCATGTTTGGTAGTCAACTGGTGCATAAGTCTAAGGGGGCTGGGCTACCTTTATGAGCCATGTTTGGTAGTCAACTGGTGCATAAGTCTAAGGGGGCTGGGCTACCTTTATGAGCCATGTTTGGGAGTCAACTGGTGCATAAGTCTAAGGGGGGTGGGCTACCTTTATGAGCCATGTTTGGGGAGTCAACTGGTGCATAAGTCTAAGGGGGCTGGGCTACCTTTATGAGCCATGTTTGGGAGTCAACTGGTGCATAAGTCTAAGGGGGCTGGGCTACCTTTATGAGCCAGCCATGTTTGGGAGTCAACTGATGCATAAGTCTAAGGGGGCTTGGCTACCTTTATGAGCCATGTTTGGGAGTCAACTGATGCATAAGTGTAGGGTGGGCTACCTTTATGAGCCATGTTTGGTAGTCAACTGGTGCATAAGTCTAAGGGGGCTGGGCTACCTTTAAGACCCATGTTTGGGAGTCAACTGATACATAAGTCTGGGTGGGCTACCTTTATGAGCCATGTTTGGGAGTCAACTGATGCATAAGTCTAGGGTGGGCAACCTTTATGAGCCATGTTTGGGAGTCAACTGATGCATAAGTCTAGGGTGGGCTACCTTTATGAGCCATGTTTGGGAGTCAACTGATGCATAAGTCTAGTGGTAGGCTACCTTTATGACCCATGTTTGGGAGTCAACTGATGCATAAGTCTAGGCTGGGCTACCTTTATGAGCCATGTTTGGGAGTCAACTGATGTATAAGTCTAGGGTGGGCTACCTTTATGAGCCATTTTTGGGATTCAACTGGTCAATGAAGAGTGGGGCTCGAGATTTGACAAACATGTATACAAGTAACAAAATTTATAAGAATACCAATTAGTCATCCCCCCTTTCTTCCCCCCCCCCTCCCCCATTGCAATCTCATTTTTTTCCAAGCCCCTGAACTATAATAATATTATAATGACACCCCCCTCCATGCGCTTTCACATCGCAGATGTATTTCACAAACACATTTCAATTAAATAAATATATATATATATATTACACACCAAACGCACTTGCCACAGTTATTTTTAAAAATAATCTCATTGAGCGCAGTTATCGGGACTTAAATTTCGTGAGATCGGTGTCATCAAATTTCCTTCATCTTGCCCTTGACAGACATGAAAAACTGATTTTGGTGGGAGGGGGGTCGGAGGGTGGGGGCTGAAAGTTTGAAAGAATGTGTTGTCATGGGCAACGAGTGTCCGTGCCAAGTTTTAGGTCGATGGGAAGTGGGTCAATGAGCCGTCCACAGATTTTGCCTGCTCAAACAAAAGCGAAGTTGATATAAAGAATTTTAAAAAAAAACGTAAGTCAAGAGTGGGATACTCAACTGTAATAATTTGGTACACTAGATCATGTGCGCCCGCAGGTAGGGGCAAGGTGGGGCACTCCCCCCCCCCCCCAGATTGATTGGA
>CAXITT010000809.1:160164-181000 GCA_964033795.1 Lymnaea stagnalis | reverse complement strand
AAAATTGGGAAACTCAAAAAAAAAGCCATCAAAAAACGAAGGTGTGACGTGAATTACTGTCGAAAAAAAAAAAAAAAACAAAAAAAAAAAAACACCAAACAAACAACAAAAAAAAAAACAAAACAAAAAAAACATCAGGCCTCTTTATGAATGCATTGGCTTAAGAAGGGGTGAAGAGGGGGCGGCTCTTTTTTCTCTTTCTGTGGAGGTGGTGGCATTTTCGGCCAAGTGCAGAGTTTTTTTCATGGAAAGGGGTAGTAATATTCTCGGTCAGCCCCGGGCAGCACTATTAACCCTGGCTGCGCCACTGCCTCGATGAGCGTCTTACATGGAGTTAAGGTGGTAAAGTTGTGATTAAAAACGCAAAAAATTCGTCAAAATTGGGATTAAACCCAATCAGAACCAAAAACAAAGAAACAAATCCACACACGGAAAAAAAATGACAACATAAGCTTTCGTTAAAAAAAACCCACACAATTTCTCTGGCATTTTAATGAAAGACTTCAATACAAAGGAAAGATACCATTACGACTATAAACCTTTGGGAGGCTATTCCCTGCTCTTGGCCTTCGCGTTAACACCGGTGTACACAAGTAAAACGATGAGAACGAACAGTGCCACGATGACAGGAACCGTGATTCGCCAGAAGTTCTTCTTATTCTCCATGTACTCTAACTTTCTGGCCCTTTTGTCTTTTCGTGTTTCTTTGTTGGGACCGATGGATCTCATTTTTTATTTTTTTTTGGTCTCAGCTTGCCCTGAAAATGAACATGAAACACAAAAGTAGGGACCTGCCACTAAGATTAAAGGTTGTTATTATTTATTAGCGCTGATTTAAAGGTTGGGGGGGGGGGTAGGGGTAGGGTTTCTCCTACTCCCTTTGATGTTTACATAATATATAAACATAAATTACAAGACTGCGGAAAAAGTAGAAGCAACCGCCAACTCGTGTAAATAAAAAATGCAACCAAAAAAAAAAAAAAAAAAAAAAATAAAACTTAAAAAAATAACAATTTCATTTAAGTTTCCAACCCGTAGTGGGTTTAAAGAAGAGAGAAACTTGTCAACATCACCTGATATTCAGATGACTAGGGACCTGCCATTAAGATTAAAGGTTGTTATTATTTATTAGCGCTGATTTAAAGGTTGGGGGGGGGGTAGGGGTAGGGTTTCTCCTACTCCCTTTGATGTTTACATAATATATAAACATAAATTACAAGACTGCGGATAAAGTAGCAGCAACCGCCAACTCGTGTAAATTAAAAATGCAACCAAAAAAAAAAATAAATAAAAAAATAATACTTTAAAAAAAGAAGTAGAAATTACGAAGCTTTGTTTTTCGAGTCATTGTGACCACACCTGCCTATTTGACGCTTTACTAGGAAAAAAAATGCACACATTTATGAACTACTAGCGGATATGCAGCCTCCCAGCTGAGAGGTTCTTGGGATTTTTTTTTTTGGGGGGGGGCTAGGTAACCCACCGGAAGGGGGTCCCGGGGGGGAGCTTCCCCTGAGCTGAGGAGAAAACACCACCCACCAGTGCGGCACCTCCATGCTGCCTTCGTCACTGTTTCCTCTTTGCTCGCGTGTAACGACTAACCATATTGATCATTCCGCTACTAGAGAAAATGTGGACTTCTGAAAGATATGGACTTGCAAGTTGTAGGCTTTAAAAAAAGCGCCCGGCGGGCGGTCAACTAGTTTGCCTATGCCTAAGAAAGGCTGTGCTCCCATTCCTGTCCTCTCATCCCCACTATTATTGATTCAACACACCATTGAGCCTACGAGGTGCCTACACTCAGAAGACGCGTGTACTGTTCAACGCGATGCACTACAACAAGAGTTGACCAAATAGACGTCCCTCATTTTAAAACCGAACTAGACGAGGTCGCATTTTTTAAATAGTAGGCCTATATAACATTTTTATAGTAAATATTCTAACGGGAATCAACGAAAATTTTACATTTTTTAAATAAGTAAAATACACACATTTTTAATGAATTCTTTTCAACTCAAAATAAAAAAATTTAATGGCAAAATAAAGATTTATTGTTCTTACTTCGGTTAATTAAACATTTTTGTCAATAAAACAATATATGTTCAGCTTTAATAATAATTACTTCCGGGCAAATTTAATAAACATAAAAAAAAACTGGATAAGAGATATAGGAAGGGGGTGATGAGGGTGCGGGCCGCCCTGGGTGGCACTTTTTTTTACTTTTTATTGATGGGCTGAATTTTTCACGGAAGTGGTGGCAAAAATCTTTGACCGTCCGGGTGGCCCTCGCCCTAGCTACGCTATTGGTAAGAATTATATACATGATGAGAGAAATATTTGAGTGGTAGCAACAAATTAGAGAGCATTTTTTAAAATAAATGCTGTTGTATTACGGTTGGCCAACTTAAATAAACTAAGTTATCAACATATAGTTAAACGAATTTTACGTCAGTGATTTACAAACGTTAAATAAGTACACCCCGTATTAAATATTGAAGCAAAATTTTCGGTATCCCCTTTAAAATGTTTTAAAAGTAACGTTTTATTTTTATGTACATATGATTTTAACTGCATCTAAGAAATACATACCAACACACAGTAAGAAAAAAAATATATTAAATATCAAGCGAAATTCATCAAGTAATAATTATTATAATTTAGACAACATACAGTCCGCGTTTCAATAAGATACTATTTAACGTCCAACATTTGGTATTTATATAAATCTACATGACATACTTTCAAATTACGCATGCGCAATCATATCAGTATCATTTTAACCAATGGCTTTGCCGCACACATGGGCCTCGAATAGCTGACACACTGATAGAGGGTCACGTGATAACTTCTATGTTTACCCCTTTCTAAATGATTGTACAGTTGCATCATTACTTTTAGTGATGCATAAATATTTGAATATGAGCAAAGACACATTTTAAATAAGAATGCAAGGGATACGAGAATAACCTGGTTACTCTAGTCTAAATTCTAAAGTGACTAAAGTCAGGGTAGACCCGGCGCATACCTCAGAGAGACACAGTACTGACCCATTGGAATCCTTGAAAGATTTATAAAATAAATATTAATAAAACTTAACATCTTATCTATAATGTTTGAATCAGAACAGCTGCGACCTCTTTAGAGGTTTCCATATCCCTCATGGTATCACTTTCAATTGATAGTAGAGGCAGATCAGAAAGCCTTGACTGTCTCATGGTGGATAAATAAATAGGTCTTGATAAAACTTAGTTTTAAAAAGCTCCGTTCACATGAAGCCACAGACACACAGATCGTAAGAAACAATTGAAGGCTTAGCGAGAGTATTGTAAGAGATTCTAGGAAGTCCCACTCAGCTATGAATTTCAATGCATCAAATACTGACCAGTCCTTGAATTTGTGAAATCCAATATCAGCTGCCTTTAGTGTCTTCTAAGTCTTGGTATTTCTTTTAAAAGTTCATCGTCTGATAACTCATCATAGAAAGAGGTTACGTTTGGAACGGACAACAATCACTTTTCTTCACTTGCTGATGGTAGACTCTTGAGTTGAACAGCCCCAAACTTATCTGATACTACTTTGATCGCTGATGATCTGATCTGGAGCTCGGAATGAAAGCGAACAATGCACTCCAACATCTCCCTACTGTCGCAGAAAGGGTCCAGCATCTATTAATTGTTCTCCTTTCATTCTCTTCTAAAACCTTAATCTTCTTCTCTACTGAAATTCCATTTTGGTCTGATTTTAAATTACATTTTCAATAGAAACAGCACTTCTCGTGCAGAAACAATCTGAAGGACTCTAGGTTGGTCACCACTTTTTCAAGAGTAAAGTTTTAGTCTGCAGATACTGCTGTGTTAGATTAACTTCCTCAAGTAGATCATCCCAACTGTAAAGGTAGCAGATAAATTAGACCCCAACAATTTGTGTCAATATAACAATATAAATTAAGCTTTAATAATAATTATACATAATATACATATAGCAAATAAACGTAAAATCACAGACAGTATGTAAAATACATTGTGCTGTATAAAACGTGAGCTCTAATGTTAAGAGGTAGTGCTAGTAACGAATTTATTTTTGAGTATTTCTGAGTTTTGATCGATTTGGTTTCAAAAACATATAAAAAAATTAAATTAATTATTTAAAGTTATTAGATAATTTTGTAAAAAAGTATTTTGCTAACTTTAAAAATGGGTGAAAATTCATTTTTTAATGTCTTTAATTTTTACTGATTCGACTCATTTACTTAGAATCGTCCGACTATATCGTATTTGGTTTCAGTTTCAGTGGAAAGCTTTGTTTCTAGAATTCAGATAAATATTGCTTCCTGTCATTTATGAAAGTTACCAAACACTTCATTGGGCGTGAATAATGCCAATAATGGTCAACAAGGTGTTTCTGGTACATCATCCTTGAACATTAAATAAAGCACGCATTTGGATTGGTTACACTTGTGTAAAATTTACTTGTAATCGTTTATCCTTTTATGAAATTCCGTTAGACCGAACGGTGTTTGCTCTGCCAATATGCAAATTTCAATTTGTTGTCACCCCATAAGATGGTGTCACCCGGTACGGTCCGCACCCCCGTTCTCCCCTAGCTAGGCCACTGAGTTAAAGTTAGTCTACCTATGTGAACTATGGAATATCTATGAAAATATTCATTCCATTGTTTTTGAAGATGGCGATTAAATTTGGGGTCAGACGTCACACTGTCGATACAAATTTAAATTTTAAATATTTGTAAATATATCATTACAATTTACAAATATTACAATATTATGTAATATATAATTATTGACTTTGGTTTAAAACATCACACATATTCATATATAACATTAAATCATTAAAAATAAGATGGACCGTTTTTGGTAAATATAATAAGTTAACATGGACTTGAGCATGAATGTGCATAATTAAACAAAAACCAGCTAGGAGTTGATGCACATATATATACAATGTCCATTTTGGTTTTATCCGCTATATTATCGGCAGATAGAGAAACCAAAAGTACTCTACCAAACTATTTTTAGCTAATCGGATAATGCCGCAACACCAAGCATTTTTCAGAGAAATTGAAACCGTCACATCTTTTGGCGAAAAGCAACATCATGATTATGATTAAAAAGGAGGATGGTAAGAAAGACAAACAAATCATTAACTACCCTTGCACTTGCAACAACAAAAAAATAAATTTATAGAACAAAACGACGTTGACTATTGGCATATGAGCATTTTCTCATCAAGAAAATAATAAATAATCAACTAAATATTAAAATCATTCAACTCATTCATTCACTTACTTTTCTCACGACACAGACACATTTCATGATTCCATGCATGTGACATATGAATCCCTCTCTCCATTTTATTTTAAAATAAAAATATTGGCATATTTATTCACACTTTTGAAATTTTAATTTAGAGAATATTGTTGTTCAATTTATGTAGGCCATTTAATTATATTATCTTCGTCAATTTTGAGGGCTTCCAATTCCAATCGATCATCCATGTATTGACCATTCTGGCTACTCCTATTATTAATCAAATGCTTTTTGATACTGGTACTTACATCTGTGATAATATTTTAAGGGCTATCATAATTAGCCTACTTCATAGCACACACGTCTATTTTTCCCATTGTAACCAAAGATTTTTTAAAAAAAATTTAGTGTTCACACACAGTGGCGCAGCTAGGGTTAGTGCCAGCTGGGGCGTATCAAGCTTTTTGCCGCCTCTTCCATGAAGCAGCCTGCATGCACCGTTTTAATGATTTTTCTCAGACCTGCTGTGCGGGACAGGGCAATCCATTCAAGTGCACGTGGACCGAACAAAAAATTGTTAAAAGTTACGTTAAAAATCTTTTGAAAACAAGTGCCAGTATGTCGTTCTGGTGCGTTTTAAGAAAAAAAGCCCTTTTATTAACCATTATTTATGTCTTAGGTCCATTTATGATGAAGTTATATGTCAGTTTTAGACCATCATTGAAACCAGTTAATCAGATTCTCTTGTCGTATTAGTTCGTTAGTTGGGATGACATGATGAGGGCTTTGAGAGCACTTTTTAAAATAAATGCTGTTGTATTACTGTTGGCCAACTTAAATAAACTAATAATCAGATAATTCTTCTTCCCATCCCCCATCACCCAAACTGAAAAAAATTCTTATGGTAATGCCCCCCCCCCCCGACACAACCTTACAGACACATACACTTGACTGGTAATCTCATATTTTGGCACAGTTAAGTTAAACACCATCGACCAGTGAGAATCATTAAACGTTTTATTAAAAAAAAACTCCCTGTTTACTTGATAGAAACTCATTATGACACTTCAATAGTTAATTGTAAAAATATTTGGGGCCGTCTATAAAGTACGTCACACTATTTTTGACCATTTTCACCCCCCTCCCCCCCCCCACCACCCGTCACAAACCTCGGCAACCCCCACCCCCCCCCCCCCCCCCCCCCCCCCAAGTACATCACACTTTCGAACAAAACTTTTTAAAAATTAACACCTAATTAAAATTTAATCTAACACACTTCACTATTAAACTGTATTAAAATATACAATTTCCACTTAAAAGAACTATCACATTATTAAAATTACTTTTATAGTAGAATAGTTAATTGTCAACAGTTGTCAAGTTATTCATTGAAGCAGTAACTCAATCTAGATTGAATTTGAAAACAAAAATTGCAAAAATTAGACTAGACAATTATATAATACACATCATTTATCTGCTGCTTTTTCATTTACAAAAGGTGAGGTCAAGTTTTAGATAATTTCCGAGTATGCAATCTTTTTACACAGGATAAGAAGTAAATTAGCGAAACTTGACCTCACACAGTGATTACATAATAAAAAGGAAACAAAACAATTTGACTAAAAAAAAGACTAGATTGACAAATTTTGTGACAAACTCTTGTGCTATATTGAATCTGTTTATTATGGGCCTGTGAATTATGTTTAATTCAAAAATATTCACTGGACATCATCCATCGATGGTGAAGTGAAGTGTTCATCCATAGTTAAGAATGGCATCAATCTTTCACCATCATGGTTTCCTGGAAGGATAATTGCATACAGATCAACTTCATCCTCATCTAGCCACTCAACATCCTCTGAATGTGCATTTTCTCTTCTGACAATAACTGCCATGAGTTCTCTTTGCCTTCTAGCAGCGATTCTCAAAGGACTGATGCGTTTTATCTGAGATGATTCTGGAACAGTTTGGGTCGGCACATTCTCTCGAGCCCGAGCTCTGTGTTGTCCTGCATGTTTCTTCGACATTGTTTGTGAGGCAAAGTATAAGTGACACACTTTGCAAATTTGATCAAGTAAGCTGGTCTGCAAAGATGGGCAATGAAGATCATATAGTTGTATTTTGAAAACTCCTGTTGATCTCGGTAAGGCTATACATAAAACAAGGCTTCGTAACAGCATACTAGTGCTCCTAGCGAGAGGAATCGTGAACAATACATTCAGGAGATGTGCATTTCATGCTATTTTGACATAAAACTAATTCAAATGTTTCACAAAATTTTTGAAAATTATTTTTAAAGCTATTAAATTCTACCTAAAAAAATAAAAAATAAATTAGAAATAAAATAAAAAAATAAATAAATGTGTGACGTCACACATGGCCTGACCCCCCCCTGTCACAAACTGTCACACTTTCTTAACCCCAGTCTCCCCCCCCCCTCTCTGGAGCGTGACGTACTTTATGGACGGCCCCTTTATTGTTTTCCTATTTTTCATGTATTTTTGTGGGTTTTGAGATTACCCGCTCCACCCATTGGAGAAATCCTAGATATGATAATAAAGTCCTTGGTAAATAATGTTCATCTTGTAAATTGTAAACGAATTATTTCTTTTGAACCTGCTTTCAGAAAAATGGAATCCACGTCCACGACAAAATGGTTTAGAGTGTTTGGTCAATGTGCAAGATGTGGGCAGTTCATGAAAACAAAATGCATGATTTTATGTCAACAATGCAATGAAGCCAAGTATGAGTTGAATTAACTAATTAATTAAATAAAAGAAATATTTTGGATCCATAAGGTGTCATTCACCATTTATTAATGGGTAACTTTTTAAAAAGAAATTTAAAATACATTATTCAAATTCAAGTTTTCCTGATTCTCTATGTTCAAGGTGGAGTGATTAATTTCATTTAGTTGGCTAAACCTGTAATTTCTTTCAGTTTGCTACACCTCTAATTTCACTCAGTTGGCTTAACCTTTAATCAATCCTCCCCAGTTTGCTAAACCTTTAATTTCACTCAATTGGGTAAACCTCTAATTTCACTCAGTTGACTAAACCTTTAATCTTACTCAGTTGGCTAAACCCTTAATTTGACTGTTTGCTAAAACTCTACCGTTGCTTGTGTGATTTTTTTTCCCCTTGCAAACTTTGCATAGTTCAAATAACCATCAACTTTAGTCCCTAATTGAAATAGTGCAAACTAAAATCTATCTTCTCTTATTAACTGAATTCACCTCATACAGGGACATAACAGTTTAGCACATTACATTATTTTTTAGTTATTTTTTTTGCAAAAAATGTCCATTGCTTTTGGCGTTCATCTTATAATGAGAATTGTATTGGTGGCGGAGTGAAGTATCTGTTCCAGTGAATTTGGTAGAATCTTTTTATTATTTTGAAAGGCTTGTAATGTAAGATGTTGAGATTGTTATTTTAAGTGTGACAAGCTAACATGTCTTACATAGAAGGGAGAAATTGATTTTGATTTGTTAACATTGAAAAATGTATCTCTTGTTTTTAAGCTTAGAAAAAAACAAATATGTCTATCTCCAGATACTGCTCAAGACAATGCCAGGAAGAGGACGAAGATCATCATAAAGAGATGTGTAACTTCGCCACTCCCATCCCACCTATCAAAACAGGCCAAGAAAAGTCTGTTACTAATATTTCAGCTGAAAGCAGGACATCTGTGAATTCCAATACTGGAACTAAGTCAGCACTCGGCACACATTTTCAACAAATGGTGACTGAAAGGGCACAGCCACTCAGCCAATCAGGGAACATTTTGAAGAGAGATGAATGCAAGGGGAGCACAGGCAGTGGCATATCAACAAAATCTGAGATACTGTCTGAAGTAAAACCAAATTCACAGCCTAACAAGAAGAAATTTAGTGACTTTTATCATGATTCTGATGAAGAGAACAGCAACAAGGATTCAGGACAAGAAGAGCTGGCAGGTATTAGCACATTTTAATAACATTATTTTAAATGAAACGATTTTTATCAGGAAGTTAAAGATTTAGATGTATTAACATTTAATTACACACTCATGTGTGCCGTAATAAGTAAATATAAATATCATTTTTTCATTTATTAGCATGCAACCTTTCCTCCAATGAAAATAATGTTTTGCATCATAAATATTATAACTATTACTGTTTTGTAAAAAAAAAAAAAAAAAAAAAAAAAAAAAAAAAAAAAAAAAAAAAAAAAAAAAAAAAAAAAAGCTGTCTTTCCAAATTATTATTTGACATTACGTTAAGCAGTTTTGCCTATGATAACTGAAATTTCTGTACTTTGAACACTCCAATCAACAATGGTATTTTTGAATATACTCTCCTGAAGTAATCAGTAACTACATTAACATCTACACGGTTATCCAATGAAGTGATCCTTACAAAGCTCAGCCATTACAAAAGTCTTCTCCCACTCACTGTAACAAAACCTTCTCATCACTATCAGTGTCATAGATATTCCTCAGCAAAATACTGTAAAAACTTTTGTCAATTTAAAGAATTTACAAAGAAGAAAATTGTACATTTTAGTATTTTAATACTTTGAAAAAGAAGAAATGAAGTTTTCTATGTTAAAATTTCTGTTTGATTTATAAGAATCAGTTTTATGATTTTTTAAAACTCATGTGATGGCATGGACATTTTACCAAAAGTAAATATTCAGGGTTTCTTCTAAGATGAACTGATTGCCAGATTGATGGACAGCATTTAAAAATAAAAACTCATGTTTTTTCAATTCAGCTTCCGGAATCAACAGCGAGAAATCCCAGGCTGATAGCAATGGCAAGCCAAAATTTCTGTTGGCATGTTCCAAGTGTGGCAAGGAAAGTTTTGACTTGTTATTTTGTGCTAGATGTCACTTTACCCCTTACTGCAGCAAAGACTGCCAGAGACAGCACTACCCGGAACATAAAAATTTATGCAGTAAGTTTTATATAAATATTTATGCTCTAAGTCGGTGTTTCACAAACTTTTTCTGGCCACTGCCCCCTTAAGGGCATTATCTCATCCTTGGAATTCCCGTCTTACTTCATTATTAAATTATTAGAATAATATTTATCTATGAAAAGATGATGACAAATTTAAATGTAAAATATATTAATAGTATTTATATTTAAAAAAAAAGAAATTTGTAACTTAAATTAATTTGACAATAAGCTAAATTAAACTTGATCAAGCTATACCTGACCCTTTTTTAAGTAGGATAAATATTTAGGAGTATTATATTTTCTTTAGGTTTCCATTGGTCAATTATTCTTAGGAATGTATGGATTTTTGAAAGTTATAGCAGATTTTAATTGCCTTGTCTTCAAAAATCTCAAAAAACATATAGCTGTGAAAATTTAACCATGCACATGCCATTAGATGCACAAGAACATTCGAATGAAAAAGCATACAGATTTTCAAAATCTTCACTGCTCTCAAAAAAGAGTGCCAAGTTTAGTTAATAGCTGACAACATATGCTCATATTTAATAATTACTGCAGTAATGACGCAGTTTCATTACTGACTTCATTAGAAACCCGAAAGATTTCAATGAGTATCAAAATTTGGTAAAGTTATTTTTTTATTCCAACAAGCAAAAACCCATGTGGTAGCCACATTTAAATGAAATAAAATTTGCTTATTTTTCTGTTTTTCTGGTTGTCTGTAAAATAAAATAATTGATTGAAACTTTCCTATGTTACAAGATGTACAGAAGTAGAAGCATAGCTTTTTCATCTGGAAATTCAGCTCTTCCAGTTCTAACACAATTTCTTTTGAATTTGATATACACCTTAACTTACAGATTCTATAAACTCAGAATCCCTTTGACTTCTGGTTGGAATATTAAAATTTCTTGAAAACTGTGAATTTATAAATAAACTATGCAATTGTTATGATGATGATCCACGCAAGGAATGTGTGTTATGATGAGATCAAACTTAAATATCCTTGATTAATTTTTATTCTTCCTAGTAAGGTATACAAGTATGTTTGTTGATTGTTGCTGGCTCTTATCTTTGACAGTGTGATGAGAGGTCTGTTCACTCTCTTCAAATTTTTTAGGCAAAATTATATTTATTCAGTCTGATGCCTATCATGTATGCTAATGTGATGCCTATAATCAAATCATTTTATCATATTTTTTAAATATATAATATTAAACTTTTATAAAATATTGATAAATGTTCTCCAGCATCCCCCTTGGGGGTCCCAGTGCCCCCTAAAATTTCTCATCCCACCAGCGCCCCTGGACTAACCCCCCCCCCCCTCCACCCAATTGCTCCGAGTCGTTTGTGGGAGGGGGGGGGGCATTGCAAATCAAACATTTGTAGTAATTCCATTGTCCTTTTGAGAGCCAAAGAGGCACATTGTTTAGTCTGGCCACATGAGAACAGCTTGGTTAGCACTAAAGCAAATTCACCCAGAACTTTCTAGAATGTCAAGTGTTTTGTGGGGAAGGGGGGTGGTTTGGGAAGTGAGTGGATTGATGTATGTTCTTAAGTGATATATTCCTAATTATAAATAAAAAACAATGAGACAAAAATAAACCTTAGCAATTAAAGTAGACATGTGCTAGTATAGCAGACGGGGTTGCTAATGTCCAAATTTTTTCTTTTTTTAGCCCAACTGTGATTATATCCTTGTTTAAGAGTGGCCCATTTAAATTAGAAGCTTTTTTTTATAGGGTTCTGTTTCCAACCCAACTCTATGGTGAGAACAATTGGGTGGAGTGACATCACTGGAGGGCAATACAATACTGAACTTAGGTGTAGGCCAGTTTTTTTCGAGATGCTTGAGTGGGGAGGTGTAGTTGCCTGAAAATTTTTTTTTTCTTAAATGTATTTATGATATTTCCTTTCAGAAATATAACAAGATTTCAAGATTAAATATATTTAACAAATAGAGCAGAGTATTATTATTCTATTTCTATATACAGGGAGATCCGAACTGTTTAAGAAACTGTTGACCTTTTTGAAAGAAGAGGAACATCCAAAGAGGCTGCAAAGCTATGGATTACCTCATTCAAGACCAATAAGTCCTTTACTTGTTACAATGTTTGATGAATATTTGGGTGAGTATATACATTTTCAATAAAGCTTACATCAGTAAAATATAACATAATGGCATGTAATCACATCTTTAAATATAAGTGGAGTATTTACTTAAGGAAAAAGTAGTGTAAGGGTGTAAGAAAACATGATGAGAAATATCCATTTATCCATTTACTAAGCAGCCTTAAAAAGAAGTTGCATATTTTTAAAATATATCAGTATGCCGAGTCATCCAGTAGTGGCAGTTAAAAAATATATCTGGGGTAGTAAAGCAAAATTCAGTTGTACTTTTAAGATTAATCAATTAACATTAATAACTAGCACATTATCTATGACATCATAACATTTTTTCTATAACTTACAACATTTATTCTCCATTGAAGTCCCTTCGCCATGTGTTTTGGGAAGGGAGAGGTGTCGTCCTTTACTTCTATTGCCCTGTGGATTAAAGTTGTAAATAATTTCAAAACCACATTAGGTCTGCTCATGCCCTTTTTGACCTTCTCTCACCTTATTTCCACATCTTTCCCATTTAGGGCACTGGGCTTTGCGGAATGCCACCATCTTGGGATCGAAATGGTCTTTGATAAATATTTTTAAAAATATTAGATGGTTAAATGATCATATGAGCAGTATAAAATAAATGTGAAAAAAGCCTTAGGAAAAAAATACTTAAATTGCAACATTAATCTCTATAGGCTGTGTCACTGTAGCTCCAACGCCAAGGCCTATAATAACAGTACAGATTGCGGGTCTGTATGCACACTTGTTTCGTCCAGCTGTGGTTGTAGAGGTAAGTTGTTGGTCTGCTGATATAGCCCCAAGTTTAATTTACACGGTGTTTAAAGTAACCATGGGGCATGTTGTGTTAAATTAATAATTTTACTTGATGTGTTTAATTAACCTTGTGGCATTTTATTTTACACACCATGACAAATTTAACACACCATGTTTAATTTCACCGTCATGGTGTGTAAAATTAACCAGGGTGTGTTAAATAAGTCATTTTGTGTTAAATTAACTGTAGTGTGTTAAATTAACAGTGGTGTGTTAAATTAGTTATGATGTGTTAAATCAACCATGGTGCGTTAAACTAACCATGGTGTGTTAAATCAACCATGGTGCGTTAAATTAGTCATGATGTGAGAAATTATGTGTTTTTGGCTGAGAAAATGAGGAGACTTAAGTCAATCTGTACATTTGAGTAAACACTCTATGATGTTAGAGAATTTAACGGCCTCTGTGATTTTAGAGAATTTAACGGCCGCTATGATGTTAGGGAATTTAATGGCCTCGGTGATGTTAGGGAATTTAACTGCCTCGGTGATGTTACGGAATTTAACGGCCTCTGTGATGTTAAGGAATTTAACGGCCTCTGTGATGTTAGAGAATTTAACAGGCGTCATAACCTCATTATGTCTCTTATTTATTGTTGGCTTTTGGAAGCTTGGGCCAGTGTTCAACAGTTCAGATAAAAAATGTTCAGATAAAATATTGTGTCCTCACGCCCACTCACATATTTGGGTCATTGTCCATGTTTTCACTAATTGTTTTATTTTTTTTTTTACACTTGACCCTGTTGTCAGTACAATTCAAATATAATTTTTTTTCACCTGCCTGCCTCCCCCAGCTCTCTCCACACTCCACACTCCATCCCCATATCCCCCAAAACACAATACTCTCACTGCATTGTTTAAAATTAGAATAATCAAATTAATAAAACAATCAAATTTATGAAAATTTTCATAAACTTTTTATCTTTGAAAAAACAACACAGGATGTCGTCGGTCAACAGACTCACATCATATTTCATGATGAGGTCAAGACAATGGGCTACATCAGCATAAAACATAAGGATAAGCCAGCGGAGACAAAACTGTGTGAACTGGTCCACTGTTTAAAACCTGGCAACTTCATGGTGCTGATGGATGCATTCTGGCATCACTTCATGGATGGAACAATGGGAATCCGTGTGGATGATTTAGAAACTGTCCATTTTGTTCATATGGATTAACCTAATATTTTTCTCAACTGTGATACGTTAGACTTAGAAACTTGAAATACTAAATATGCACATTTTAAAGGACATACGTAATGATCTAAATCAAGAGGATCCTACATGCTGTAGCGAATTCCAAAAATGGAAATAAAATACAATATGAAGCCGTTATTAATGCTAAATGCCTATGGGGAAAATTTTTAAAAATCCTAGTTAATTATAAAACCTATAATATTCAATACAAATTATAAGAATGCTGTGAAGAATCTATGACCGTGAAATGGGATATTACATGATCTTGGCATGACTATCAATATTTAGCATATTTAATGGCACATTTATTTTCATTTGCCAAAGTAACGGATACATGAAAAAGATTGTTAAAATTTTTTTTTATTCACATATCAACTAGAAATAATACAACAGCAGGAGGTCATCATCTTACGATCCACAAGATATAAAAACATCAGTTTTTTAAAAACAAAAATCACCAATCTTCTTACTTTAAAAAAATAACCTTCAAAACTGCACTCATAGCACATCTTTTTAAACTCTACTATCCTGACTGATACCCCCTCTGACCAAAAAACGATGCTGCTGGGTGTCGTCCATGGCTTGACATGTAAATAGTTTTTAAAAATACATTAGTTTGGTTTTATTTAATTAATGTATGTTAATTAATTTTTTAAGTTCATGATTATGTTTGTTAAATTGTGTGTACAGCGTGGTGAGCCCAGCCCTTGGCTGGAGTGCCAAGCTATATAAAACCGTTCATAATGAAAATAATAATTTGCCTTTATGGACCCTGATTATTGCATTATACCCGGTTTAGAATGACCTGAAACAAATTTTTTCTGCTTCAAGATTACCGGTTTAAGCTGTTCAATCTCCAACACAAAGTCCCCTGAAATGACCTCACAGAATGTCACACGGGTCAGGTCTAGTCTATTTGGGGATGAAGCGTGTTTTTCAAATAAACTTTATTATTATTATTATTATTATTTGGGTCTTCTGCTGTTGAGTTATCTCTGGTTTTGGGAAGTGAACTCAGTTACAGTCTATAAATATGATGAAGTCATTGCTTATAAGGTTTCTACAATGGTTTTTCTTCTCAAACAGAATCTTAGTTGGTCATTACTGACTGGCAAAAAGATTCTGTTTTATTTAGAAAATAGTGACACCCTTGTATAAATTTGTAATATCCTTGTGTAAAATTGTGACAACTCTGTATCAATTAAGATACAATTTGTGACACTGGTGTACAAGATACTGACATTCTTTTAAATTTTGAAAATATGTAAAGATTAATTATAATTTGTTACAAAATAAATATACCATTAAAATTATATAAGTATATTGTAATGGTATGGATGATATAATAGTCTATAGTTCCTTGTTTGGATGGAAAATTCAGGAACTTGATCCAAATTATCCATTTTCATGTTCAGAAATATTAAGAAATGAAATAGGCATGTATGTCATTGAAATACATGGGGCAGATACATCTTTCATGCTAAATGGCCATCATTCCTTATCATTACTGTGGCTTTTTTGTATTATCACAATTTATTGTTGTGGCTTATTTACATTTACATAATTTAAACTATATTTCCCTGACTGATTCCCCTTCTCTGACCGATAAACGATCCTGCCGGCTGCCGTCCATGGTTTGCCTTGTAAAAGTTCTGGGGTGGGATGGGTGAATATACATTTTGTTTGTTTTTTTGGTTACATGCTGTTCTTTATTACATAAATGTATTTTATTTAAATGTCATGATTATGTCTCTTTTGCTAATATTTTTATGCACAGCGCAGTGAGCCCACCCCTAGACTGGGGTACCGCACTATATAAGACCACTAATTATTATTATTATTATAATTCCTAATCAATGGTTGTGAATTATTTAAATTTACAGTGAGAAGAAAAATAAAACCTAAAAAAACAACAACACACAAGCAAAAAATTAAAAAAACCAAAAAAAAACAACTGGTTGAAGTGAAAAGATCAGTGTAAGTTAAATTATTTTTATAATTAACTGCATATCTTATCTCTTGGAAGTGGAAGGAAAATTCCTCCAAACTGTGATTCTCTATTTAAAATTTTTATTATTTTTTTTTTTTAAATTTCTTATAACACTTGTATGCCTTAATAAAAATTGTTTGAGTGTCTGATTTGCTCAGCAACAGACCATTGAATCTGTTGTATGCACTTTTTGAGTTTTTAAAACCCATGATCTATCTCTTTAGGCTGTCTATGCAACACGTGTGTTAACAAATAGTCTGAGCACATATTCTGTTGTGATTCTGAAGCTGCTCATACCAGTGCTGCCCCATTATTATTTTGTCTCATATCCTTACTAATATATATTCCATATGGCCTTATTTGCTAATTGACTGACAAATGAATCCTCAACTTTCATTTTAAAAAATAATTTCATTCCTGCATCTTCCATGTTTTTTTTTCTCTTTAACTGAATTATCCCTATGAGCCTGTCTTAGTATAAATAAAATCTGTTACATTAAATCGAAGTTATTTTTGTTTCTGCTGATTTCTCTTATCTTATATTCGTGTATAAATAGCATGAAATCTAAAAAAAGGTGCATCTATTTTCCTCTGTGTGACTGTCCTAAGTAGTAAATAAAAAAAATTTAAAAAAAAAAAAAAAAAAAAAAAATAAAAAAAAAAAAAAAAAAAAAAATTGGGGGGATTCTGGATGGAGAAAAACTTTAGGGCATCCATGTTTATAAAAACTTTAGGGCATCCATGTTTATAAAAACTTAAATGAATCTATGTTTATTATTTCATGAAGAAGTGTGGGAAAAGTAGATAACTGTGAAATAATTTGTGGTGAGGTGGAAACATTGATTATGCTACTTTGAGTTAGAGAATAATCAAGGAAACTGAATATTTTTTCTTCCAATGTTCATTTCCTAATAAAATAAAAAAAAAAGAGGCAGTTTTTTTCCGGACTATTTTTAATATAGCTATAACAGTTGCCCAAAGCCCCGCACCCTCCTAGCACCGGCCCTGTTCCTCGAATCTCTTTCCAATACTCTCGCTTAGCCTTTAATTGTCTTTCGGTCTGTGTGTCTGTGGCTTCATCTGAGCGGAGCTTTCAATAACGAAGGCTTATCAAGACATATTAACGATCCACCATGAGATAGTCAAGACTTTCTGAAAAGGCTCTACTATCAGTTGAACGTGATGCGGTGAAGCATCATGGGCGCCCGCAGGGGGGGCAAGGGGGGCACTTGCCCCCCCCCCCTGGATTGATTGGATACAATTTTTTTAGACAAAAATAGACAAAAAATTAATTAAAGTAAAGAGAAAATAAAGAGAAAGTAACTTACCTGATGTCCTGACCGTTCGTTCACCATACAAATATGCTACAGTAAATTAAAACTATATTAAAACATTACTAAAATTTTTTTGCCCCCCCCCCCGGAAAGTTAATCGATTCTTTGCCCCCCCCCCTAGAAAGTTTTCTGCGGGCGCCCCATGTGACCAGATAAGGCCTAAATAGTATTGTCAGTCAATTTATTACATAATAACTGTTCACCATGAAATACGTGCAATAATCGCCAGGACATCTCTCTGCCTTTTTGGCAATCACTCGAATAGCCTGGTGGTCATCATTTCTTAGGCCCAGTAATGCATCATCAGTGCTCAGGCCCAGGGCATTTTAAATTATACGAATCTTTATAGTCTTTAAATTCAAATTAAAAAATTTATTGGTTACAAATTTTCTTGGCCTCGTTATGGTTTTAAATATGTATATATACATATATAAAAGAAAATTAGAATTGTTGAAATCAATTTATTTTACCCCACCCACCCGTATTTTGGTCAACAATTTTGATTTTTTTTTTCACCTCTTCCCCTCTATCATGTTGACTATAATTAATGGACGNCATTACCACCCCTACGTAGTTTGTTAGCCACGAATTGTCCCCCCCCCCCCCACCCCCCCCCCCCTTCCTTTAATCCGGGCCTTGAGCCTTGAATGGACTTGTGTGTGTTAATTGATGACATATCAAGATGGGTCTCTCAGCTGTCGGGTCGAGTTATTATGGCTGTTTGTGTTCAGCTGGTAAGTCAGTTCTTTTTGTAAACACTCATCTTGGGCTATAATCAAGTAAAGTATAAAGATAAGACAAACTGTTTGTCATATTTTATTCAAATGACAGCTTTTAACTGTTAATAAATTTAATTAAATGGGAGCACTGTGGTGTATGTAGATAATTTGTACAATTTTCAAAATGAAGTTTTGCTTTAAGATTTAGTTGGTTCGATGTGGTCTGAAAAATGCAATTCATTGATACCAAATGTATGTTTGTTGGTCGATTCTAAAGAAAAATGTATTTTATTTTTGTGAATTATTTGGGATAACTAACTACAATAAAAAAACTGGTAACAGATTTGAGAAAGATGTTTAAAAAGAGCAGTAAATTGAATTTGAAGTTATTGAAGGGTTGAGGTAGGCCTACTCCGACAAAAATGAAAAAAAGGCACATTTTCGATTTAACAGTAACCATTGATATCAAATTAGAGTCAGAGTGCATTCAGTTCTGCACAATTAAATTGTGCCAGGTGTCCACTATTTGAGCGGACATTCTGCTTTTTTCCCATTATGTTCACTATTTGTTTTTTCCACCAAATAGTGGCCATTTTTTAAAAGTCAAAAGCTTTATGATGAAATTTTACGTAATCTAAAGCTGTACAGTCTAAGTCTAAGAGAATAAGGATAGGAGAATCGTGTCTTGTCTTTTTAAAAATAAAATGTAAGTTAGAATGACAAAAAGATCGAATATCGAGAGTCGAATAAAAAAAAAAGTAACGTAATTTAATATTTTACATATTATTATAAATTATTTGATGTTTTGAATTTTAAGTAAAGTTTTGAATTAATTATTTTAATACGTGATATAATGTTTGTAAGAAAATATATAATTTAATTGTAAATATTTTTAAATTTTTTTAACTTTTTACCCCCCCCCCCCCCTCCTCCCTTTTCCACTATTTTTGGAAGCAGACCTGACAACTCTAACAATTAAGTGTACCCGCTAATTATTTTAAATTTAGTTTAAATACTTCTTAAGATATGAATTCTTTGTTAAAAGGGGGTGTATCAGAATTTACCCCTTCCCCGACCAAAAAATAAAAATAAATAAATAAATTAAAAAAAGAAATCATTATACCTTTTCTGAAATAACTATTTTACAACAATGATGACCTCCCAATAATTGTTTAATACAATAATCAGTCCCTTTAAATATGGCGGCTTCCATAGAAATAGACAAAACAGTTTTGTAAATGTTATAATTTTCTTAATATTTGTTTATAATTTGTTTATACAATGCCTAGTGATAACAAATATTCAAAGAAACAAACGTTTCATGAAAATAGATGTACTAAGGTGACTAAGCCTAATACTGGACCCAATGAGCATATTTTAAATTAAAATAAAATAATCGAAACAATCTAATTACATTGGCCATTGGCATTGGGGTTGGATTTTTTGGTTGCAATTTTTAAAGACTACTTAATAATTAAAGATGAATTAGGCTTCACTAAAATTAAATACTCTAGTATAATAGTCTTGAAACATCATATGCCACGCCCACCCAGAACAGTTCAGAAATTAAATTGAAAGACATCTATGTCTATGGACCAAATGATTCTCATTTAGATTAAAGTGAAGATACAGCTAAGGCTAAGACATTTAATTTTAAATGTTTTAAGTTTAAGAGCTGTCAATAGGTATTTTGGTAAGATCCGGGAAGTGCCGAAAACCGGGTATCGTGATTTCGTTGTCAAAATGGCGACCTCCACTTTTTAATTTACAGAGAGTCACGTTGTTTACGACTTTTTAACTATATATAGCCCAGCGTGTTAATTCTATTTCCGCCCACAACTTAGAGTAGACATGTTGTGTTATGATTAGACACTTGAGTCCCCCAAAAAATTTTGGGGCTTCACTTTGAAAATTGAAGGTAAAATAACGCAATTTTTACTCATTCATATTTTTTGTGTGCAAAAGAACCTTTCATAGAATTTCAAGGACTTTATAAATAGTTGCATTAACTACAACATATCCAAGACCTGTTAATTTAGGACCATCAGTTTGGTCAGAAATTTCCTGGGAAATTTTAGTCACGTGTGTCCCAAAATTACCTATTATCGTTAATATTCGTTGCTATGGTAAATAACCTGATTTACTCTGGAAATCCAGACTATTACCCCCTAATAACTTATTTAGAAATAAAAATAAAATAATTAATAAAACAAACACATATTTTTAATATGATTTGATGCTTTTATTGAGGGATATTAGGTTAAAAAAGCCTAATTAATTACAATTAATAGTTAACTATTAGTTTTATATACTGTTGTTATATGTATACTATTAACTATATATATACATATAATATATATACATATATAATTATACATATGTGTGTATGTATATATAGAGGCCTAGAATAGTATTACTATTATAAGTGTAGGCCTATCCACC
>CAXITT010000809.1:105411-159522 GCA_964033795.1 Lymnaea stagnalis | reverse complement strand
CTTTGAGGTCCCTACTAAAAAATTCATAACTTTTGAACCACTTGAGCTAGAAAGTTGATCTTGGTGTTTTTGTAATCTATTCTCCAGGCTCTTTACAGCTGTAGTGTTTTTATATTTTTAAAAAGGTTTTGAAATTTTAATCAAAGTGCCTACTGTCAACATTGGTGTTGCCGTTGCATTAGCAACCCTTCTTTTCAATGATGGATCCAAATGATAGGAGGCTCCTAAGATTTTTGCAGCTTTCCTTTAGTCTGTTTACTTTCAATTATTTTATGACGATGAATGCTAAGTGATATCGAAGGCACAAAAACAAATGACTAAGTACATCCACAGAAGCTAGAAGAACCATAAGAAGGCTTAGAAGAAGGGTTAGAAGAGTGAAAAGTTGAAGCTAAATAATATCCTTATCTTTATCAGGGTATCTTTGAAATTAAAGAATTTATTTACTTCATGAACAAAATTATTACATGTTCATTCACAAAATTTCAACGTTTAGTTAAATAAATAATACATTTTTGAAATGTTGACCAATTTGTTTGAATTTTTGCATGATGCCATATTATATAATTGTCTATGTTAGGTACTAAGCATATTGCAATATTTTAATAATAAAAATTTTACAATCCATCAAAATTTGATTTTAAAATGTAAAAAATAGGATATTTTAGGATCCTGTGATACCAAAAGTATTCAATTTTCATAGTTCAGGCAATATCTAATGCATATTCAGGGTGATATTTCTATTTTGGTTAAAAAGTATAATAAATTTGAGCTTAAAACATTCTCACCAATTTTTTTTTCTGACATGCCAACCTTCAACATCCCCCTTTTCATTCTCCCCCCCCCCCCCAATGTAAGCAAACTATTATGTTGCACTTTTTAATGGTTATTTATTGTGTTATTATGGTAGAATGATTATTCCTCTAGCTTAAGTGTAAATTTGACACTTGTAACTTCAATAATTTTTGTTTTTTTGGTGAATTTTTTAGTAGTCTGCCTATGTTCTGGGTTTACCTCCCCCCTTACTTCTTTGCTCATTGGTACATGTTAGTTTTTCACAAGCTCCCAAGCTTAAAGGTGTATGTATGTGTATTATTGTAATGACATTGGTATTATGCATTTGTAGTATTCACATGCCAACTAATATGTGTTATTTCCATGCTAATAGGCGCGGTATTGGGAAGAGTGAGCGGCATCGGACATCACAGGGTTTGTGCGAGGGCATTGTGATTGGATGATGGCAACAGGACAGAGAAGCAACATGGAGGTAAGTGTAAATATGTTTATTTCATACATGTTAATTGGTTTATACTGTATCTTATTCTTTGCTCATTGGTATATGTTTGTGGGTTTTCCCAAGCTTATATGTGTATGTATGTGTATTATTTTATTGCTAATTGGTATATGTATCTGTTGTATTCACATGCAAACTAATATGTGTTATTTCCATGCTAATAGGAGCGGTATTGGGAAGAGTGATTGGCACCGGACATTACAGGGTTTGTGTGAGGGCACTGTGATCGGATGATGGCAACACACAGAGAAGCGGCATGGAGGTAGGTGTAAATAGGTTTATTTTATACATGTGAATTGGTTTATGTTTGCGTAGTATTCTTTGTTCATTGGTAAATGTTTGTGTGTTTTTTCCCAAGCTTAAAGGTGTATGTATGTGTATTATTTTATTGCTAATTGGTATATGTATTTGTAGTATTCACATGCCAACTAATATGTGTTATTTACATGCTAATAGGAGCGGTATTGGGAAGAGTGAGCGGCACCAGACATTACAGGTTTTGGGTGATGGCAATGTGAGCGGATGACGGCAACAGGACAGTGAAGCGGCACTCAGGTTAGTGTAAATAGGTTTATTAAATACAAGTTAATTTGGTTTATATTGTATCTTATTCTTTGCTAATTGGTACATGTTTGTGGGTTTTTCCCAAGCTTATAGGTATATATATGTGTATTATTTTATTGCTAATTTGTGTATAGCTTTGGCATTCACATGCCAATTGATATGTGTTATTGCCATACTTATTGGATTATGTATGGGTTATTTCCATGCTAATAGCAGCGGCAACGGGAAGAATGAAGGGCACCGGAAATCACAGGGTGTGGATAAAGGCACTAGGAGTTGACGAAGGCGTTGGGATCGGATGATGGCACTTGGATTAGATTATTTCCACATTAATTTTTCATTTTTGTGTTTTATTTCCATATTAATTGGCATATTTGTATGTTATTTACCTGTTAATTTGGCATCAGGGTAATATATCAGGGTAAAAAACAATACAAACAAAAAATCGAAAAATGATTCACTACTAGCAATTCAAAGGCTTGTTGGGCAGGACTAAAGCAAATAACAGGATATACTCCTAAGCAAGAATGCTTATGTGTTGAGGATGTGTGGAATTTTGTTAACGACTTAAATGACTTTTATTGTCGTTTTGAAAGCCTGGACTTTGGAAGAGTGCACAATGAGATGATGAATTCATTTCAAGATGGCAGTAGTACACAGGATGGTACTTTATTGTTCACCGAACAGAAAGTGATGTCATTATTTAACCAAGTGGACACAGCTAAAGCCTCAGGACCAGACAAATTAAGTGGTCGGCTCATTAAACTATGTTCAGAGCAGCTCTCCTACATTTTTTGTTACATATTTAATAAATCTTATGTAACTCAAAGAATACCAGCAATTTGGAAAACTTCAGAAATCATACCAATTCCAAAGAAAATTAAGGTAACGTGCAACAACGACTTCGACCTGTTGCACTTACCTCTATTGTCATGAAATGTTTTGAGAAAATAATTCTGAAAGAAATTTTGAATGAAGTACAGCAAAAACTTGACCCCCACCAATTTGCTTATAAGCCTGCCAGAAGTACAGAAGATGCAATCTTACTATTGTTGGAGAGACTTTACCATCACCTAGACACTCCTAAAACATATGCCAGAGTGCTTTTCTTAGACTTCTCATCAGCATTTAACACTATCCAACCACACCTTATGATAAAGAAACTTTCCTCGTTAGGTGTCAATTTAAATATTCAGGCTTGGATACTGAACTTTTTAACAAATCGACCACAATATGTCAAAGTAAATAACCAAGTATCTCTAACCAGAGAAATAAGCACCGTTGCACCACAAGGCTGCGTTCTCTATCCTGTACTGTATACCATATATACAAATGATATTCAAAGCTCAAGCGACACCGTTCCAATCTTAAAATTTTCTGATGATACCACCATTGTTGGTTTAATATCTGAAGGAGAAGGCATATACCGCAACTTAGTTACGAGCTTTATCAATTGGTGTGATGAAAATTTTCTCCAGTTAAATGTCTCAAAAACTAAAGAAATGGTTGTTGATTTCAGGAGGGGGAAACACCAGATTACAGATCTCAACATAAAAAATCAAAATGTGGAGAAAGTGGAGGCATACAAGTACTTAGGTGTCACCATTAATAATAAGCTAACATGGCATGAGCACGGCCAAATACTGTATAAGAAATTCAACCAAAGACTGTTCTACCTCAAAAAACTGTACAATTTCGGTGTAAACAAGCAAGTCGTTAACTTATTCTACAGTGCAACTATTGGAAGCCTCCTTAATTTCAATATTACCTGCTGGTGTGGGAATTCAACGTCTGACAACGCATAAACCTACTAATCAAGAAAGCTAGGAACATAACACAAACTAAACATCCTTTACTTGAAGAACTATATGAAGAAAGATGTTTTTGAAAAACTAAACACATTTTGGATGATACATCCCACCCTCTTCATCACAGATACTTAGGACGGGCCGTTCGGGACAAATTCTTTCCATCAGGGCAAGGACTGACAGATATAAAAATTCTTTTGTTCCCCAATCTGTACGAATTTACCAGCATGCTTCCTCTGAAGTCACACATCTGAATGAGATCTAATAAGTCCCCGATTTTGCTAAGAGAACTCAGTGAATGGCTGTTTGAAATAATTTATTATAAATGTCTTGTGTTCAAATTGTTTTAATTTTTTAGCTGAATATGTATAATGCAATCAAAAAACATTTCCATTTATTTGGATCAATAAAAGAATCTTATCTTATCTTATATTTGTATGTAATTTCCCTCTTAATTTGGCATAAATATATTATTTCCACTTTAATTTGACATATTTGTATGTTATTTCTACCTTAATTGGCATATTTGTATGTTATTTCCCCGTTAATTTGGCATATTTTATGCTTTTAGTTTATGTATGTTACTTCCATGATATTGGTATATGTGTTATTTACATGCTTATTTGTATTTATGTGTGTGTTATTTTCATGTTAATTTGTATATATGTTTGTTATTATTCTTCTATTTGATTTATGTGTGTTATTTTAATGCTAAATGGTGACTAGAAACTAGCGACCGGACGCTGGTGACTGGGTAACTGGCGCCCGGAAGTTAGAGACTTGGAACTGGAATAGTATATTAGTATATGTATTTGTGTTATTCTCGTGCCAATTAGTATATGTATTTATGTTATTCTTATGCCAATTAGTATATTTATTTGTGTTATTCTCATGCCAATTAGAATATGTATTTGTGTTATTCTCATGCCAATTAGTATATGTATTTGTGTTATTCTCATGCCAATTAGTATATGTATTTATGTTATTCTTATGCCAATTAGTTTATGTATTTGTGTTAGTCTCATGCCAATTAGTATATGTATATGTGTTATTCTCATGCCATTTAGTATATGTATTTATGTTATTCTTATGCCAATTAGTATATGTATTTATGTTATTCTCATGCCAATTAGTATATGTATTTGTGTTATTCTCATGCCAATTAGTATATGTATATGTGTTATTCTCATGCCAATTAGTATATGTATATGTGTTATTCTCATGCCATCTAGTATATGTATTTATGTTATTCTTATGCCAATTAGTATATTTATTTGTGTTTTTCTCATGCCAATTAGTATATGTATTTGTGTTATTCTCATGCCAATTAGTATATGTATTTGTGTTATTCTCATGCCAATTAGTATATGTATTTCTGTTATTCTCGTGCCAATTAGTATATGTAATTATATATGCTTGGAGGAGCAGTACCGGGAAGAATGAGAGGCATCGGACATCACAGGGTTTGCGTGAGGGCACTGTGATCGGATGATGGCAACAGGACAGAGAAGCGGCATGGAGGTAGGTGTAAATAGGTTTATTTTATACATGTGAATTGGTTTATGTTTGCGTAATATTCTTTGTTCTTTGGTAAATGTTTGTGGGTTTTCCCCAAGCTTATATGTGTATGTGTATTATTACATTGCTAATTGGTATATGTATTTGTAGTATTCACATGCCAACTAATATGTGTTATTTCCATGCTAATAGGAGCGTTATTGGGAAGAGTGATTGGCATCGGACATTACAGGTTTTGGGTGATGGCCTTGTGAGCGGACGACGGCAACAGGACAGAGAAGCGGCACTCAGGTAGGTGTAAATAGGTTTATTAAATACAAGTTAATTTGGTTTATATTGTATCTTATTCTTTGCTAATTGGTATATGTTAGTGGATTTTTTCACAAGCTTATATGTGTATGGATGTGTATTATTACATTGCTAATTTGTATATGTATCTGTTGTATTCACATGCCAACTAATATGTGTTATTTTCATGCTTATAGGAGCAGTATTGGGAAGAGTGATTGGCACCGGACATTACAGGTTTTGGCCTTGTGAGCGGACGACGGCAACAGGACGGAGAAGCGGCACTCAGGTTGGTGGAAATAGGTTTATTAAATACAAGTTAATTTGGTTTAAACTGTATCTCATTCTTTGCTAATTGGTACATGTTTGTGGGTTTTTCGCAAGCTTATAGGTGTATGTATGTGTATTATTACATTGCTAATTGGTATATGTATCTGCTGTATTCACATGCCAACTAATATGTGTTATTTCCATGCTAATAGGAGCAGTACCAGGAAGAGTGATTGGCATCGGATATTTCAGGTTTTGTATGATGACAATGTGAGAGGACGACGGACACAGGACAGAGAAGCGGCACTCAGGCAGGTGTAAATAGGTTTATAAAATACAATTTAATTTGGTTTATATTGTATCTTATTCTTTGCTAATTGGTACATGTTTGTGGGTTTTTCCCAAGCTTATAGGTGTATGTATGTGTATTATTACATTGCTAATTGGTATATGTATTTGTTGTATTCACATGCCAACTAATATGTGTTATTTTCATGCTAATAGGAGCAGTATTGGGAAGAGTGAGTGGCACCGGACATTACAGGTTTTGGGTGATGGCCTTGTGAGCGGACGACGGCAACAGGACAGTGAAGCGGCATGGAGTTAATTGTAAATATGTTTATTTCATAAATGTTAATTGGTTTATTTGTATCTTATTCTTTGCTAATTGGTATATGTTAGTGGGTTTTTCCCAAGCTTATATGTGTATGGATGTGTATTATTAATTTGCTAATTTGTATATGTATTTGTTGTATTCACATACCAACTAATATGTGTTATTTCCATGCTAATAGGAGCCGTATTGGGAAGAGTGAGTGGCACCGGACATTACAGGTTTTGGGTGATGGCCTTGTGAGCGGACAACGGCAACAGGACGGAGAAGTGGCACTCAGGTAGGTGTAAATAGGTTTATTAAATACAAGTTAATTTGGTTTATACTGTTTCTCATTATTTGCTAATTGGTACATGTTTGTGGGTTTTTCCCAAGCTAATAGGTGTATGTAAGTGTATTTTTACTTTGCTAATTGGTATGTGTATCTGTTGTATTCACATGCCAACTAATATGTGTTATTTTCATGCTTATAGGAGCAGTATTGGGAGGAGTGATTGGCACCGGACATTACAGGTTTTGGCCTTGTGAGCGGACGATGGCAACAGGACAGTGAAGCGGCACTCAGGTTGGTGTAAATAGGTTTATTAAATACAAGTTAATTTGGTTAATATTGTATCTCATTCTTTGCTAATTGGTACATGTTTGTGGGTTTTTCCCAAGCTTATAGGTATATATATGTGTATTATTTTATTGCTAATTTGTATATATCTGTGGCATTCACATGCTAATTGATATGTGTTATTGCCATTCTTATTGGATTATGTATGCGTTATTTCCATGCTAATAGCAGCGGCAACGGGAAGAATGAAGGGCACCGGACATCACAGGGTGTGGACAAAGGCACTAGGAGTTGACGAAGGCGTTGGGATCGGATGATTGCACTTGGATTAGATTATTTCCACATTAATTTTTCATTTTTGTGTGTTATTTCCATATTTATTGGCATATTTGTATGTTACTTCCATGTTAATTGGCATATTTGTATGTTATTTCCCTGTTAATTTGGCATCAGGGTAATATATCAGGGTAAAAAACAATACAAACAAAAAATCGAAAAATGATTCACTACTAGCAATTCAAAGGCTTGTTGGGCAGGACTAAAGCAAATAACAGGATATACTCCTAAGCAAGAATGCTTATGTGTTGAGGATGTGTGGAATTTTGTTAACGACTTAAATGACTTTTATTGTCGTTTTGAAAGCCTGGACTTTGGAAGAGTGCACAATGAGATGATGAATTCATTTCAAGATGGCAGTAGTACACAGGATGGTACTTTATTGTTCACCGAACAGAGAGTGATGTCATTATTTAACCAAGTGGACACAGCTAAAGCCTCGGTACCAGACAAATTAAGTGGTCGGCTCATTAAACTATATTCAGAGCAGCTTTCCTACATTTTTTGTTACATATTTAATAAATCTTATGTAACTCAAAGAATACCAGCAATTTGGAAAACTTCAGAAATCATACCAATTCCAAAGAAAATTAAGGTAACGTGCAACAACGACTTCGACCTGTTGCACTTACCTCTATTGTCATGAAATGTTTTGAGAAAATAATTCTGAAAGAAATTTTGAATGAAGTACAGCAAAAACTTGACCCCCACCAATTTGCTTATAAGCCTGCCAGAAGTACAGAAGATGCAATCTTACTATTGTTGGAGAGACTTTACCATCACCTAGACACTCCTAAAACATATGCCAGAGTGCTTTTCTTAGACTTCTCATCAGCATTTAACACTCTTATAAGCCTGCCAGAAGTACAGAAGATGCAATCTTACTATTGTTGGAGAGACTTTACCATCACCTAGACACTCCTAAAACATATGCCAGAGTGCTTTTCTTAGACTTCTCATCAGCATTTAACACTATCCAACCACACCTTATGATAAAGAAACTTTCCTCGTTAGGTGTCAATTTAAATATTCAGGCTTGGATACTGAACTTTTTAACAAATCGACCACAATATGTCAAAGTAAATAACCAAGTATCTCTAACCAGAGAAATAAGCACCGTTGCACCACAAGGCTGCGTTCTCTATCCTGTACTGTATACCATATATACAAATGATATTCAAAGCTCAAGCGACACCGTTCCAATCTTAAAATTTTCTGATGATACCACCATTGTTGGTTTAATATCTGAAGGAGAAGGCATATACCGCAACTTAGTTACGAGCTTTATCAATTGGTGCGATGAAAATTTTCTCCAGTTAAATGTCTCAAAAACTAAAGAAATGGTTGTTGATTTCAGGAGGGGGAAACACCAGATTACAGATCTCAACATAAAAAATCAAAATGTGGAGAAAGTGGAGGCATACAAGTACTTAGGTGTCACCATTAATAATAAGCTAACATGGCATGAGCACGGCCAAATACTGTATAAGAAATTCAACCAAAGACTGTTCTACCTCAAAAAACTGTACAATTTCGGTGTAAACAAGCAAGTCGTTAACTTATTCTACAGTGCAACTATTGGAAGCCTCCTTAATTTCAATATTACCTGCTGGTGTGGGAATTCAACGTCTGACAACGCATAAACCTACTAATCAAGAAAGCTAGGAACATAACACAAACTAAACATCCTTTACTTGAAGAACTATATGAAGAAAGATGTTTTTGAAAAACTAAACACATTTTGGATGATACATCCCACCCTCTTCATCACAGATACTTAGGACGGGCCGTTCGGGACAAATTCTTTCCATCAGGGCAAGGACTGACAGATATAAAAATTCTTTTGTTCCCCAATCTGTACGAATTTACCAGCATGCTTCCTCTGAAGTCACACATCTGAATGAGATCTAATAAGTCCCCGATTTTGCTAAGAGAACTCAGTGAATGGCTGTTTGAAATAATTTATTATAAATGTCTTGTGTTCAAATTGTTTTAATTTTTTAGCTGAATCTGAAGTCACACATCTGAATGAGATCTAATAAGTCCCCGATTTTGCTAAGAGAACTCAGTGAATGGCTGTTTGAAATAATTTATTATAAATGTCTTGTGTTCAAATTGTTTTAATTTTTTAGCTGAAAATGTATAATGCAATCAAAAAACATTTCCATTTATTTGGATCAATAAAAGAATCTTATCTTATCTTATATTTGTATGTAATTTCCATCTTAATTTGGCATAAATATATTATTTCCACTTTAATTTGACATATTTGTATGTTATTTCCACTTAATTGACATATTTGTCTGTTATTTCCTCGTTAATTTGGCATAATTTTATGTTTTTTTTTCGTAACTTTGGCAATTTGTATGTTATTTCCACTTTAATTTTGCGTATTTGTATGTTATTTCCCTGTTAATTTGGCATATTTGTATGTTATTTCTACCTTAATTGGCATATTTGTATGTCATTTCCCCGTTAATTTGGCATATTTTATGCTTTTAGTTTATGTATGTTACTTCCATGATATTGGTATATGTGTTATTTACATGCTTATTTGTATTTATGTGTGTGTTATTTTCATGTTAATTTGTATATATGTTTGTTATTATTCTTCTATTTGATTTATGTGTGTTATTTTAATGCTAAATGGTGACTAGAAACTAGCGACCGGACGCTGGTGACTGGGTAACTGGCGCCCGGAAGTTAGTGACTTGGAACTGGAATAGTATATTAGTATATGTATTTGTGTTATTCTCGTGCCAATTAGTATATGTGTTTGTTTTATTCTCATGCCAATTAGTATATGTGTTTGTTTTATTCTCATGCCAATTAGTATATGCATTTGTGTCATTCTCTTGCCAATTAGTATATGTGTTTGTGTTATTCTCATAACAATTAGTATATGTGTTTGTTTTATTCTCATGCCAATTAGTATATGCATTTGTGTCATTCTCTTGCCAATTAGTATATGTGTTTGTGTTATTCTCATAACAATTAGTATATGTATTTGTGTTATTCTCATGCAAATTGTATATGTATTTGTTTTATTCTCGTGCCAATTAGTATATGGATTTGTTTTATTCTCATGCACATTGTATATGTATTTGTGTTATGCTCATGCCAATTAGTATATGTATATGTGTTATTCTTATGCCATTTAGTATATGTATTTATGTTATTCTTATGCCAATTAGTATATTTATTTGTGTTATTCTCATGCCAATTAGTATATTTATTTGTGTTATTCTCATGCCAATTAGTATATGTATTTGTGTTATTCTCATGCCAATAATATATGTATTTGTGTTAGTCTCATGCCAATTAGTATATGTATATGTGTTATTCTCATGCCATTTAGTATATGTATTTCTGTTATTCTCGTGCCAATTAGTATATTTATTTGTGTTTTTCTAATGCCAATTAGTATATGTATTTGTGTTATTCTCATGCCAATTAGTATATGTATTTGTGTTATTCTCATGCCAATTAGTATATGTATTGTGTTATTCTCATGCCAATTAGTATATGTGTTATTCTCGTGCCAATTAGTATATGTTTTTGTGTTATGCTCATGCCAATTAGTATATGTATATGTGTTATTCTCATGCCAATTAGTATATGTATATGTGTTATTCTCGTGCCAATTAGTATATGTATTTGTTATTCTCATGCCAATTAGTATATATATTTATGTTATTTTAATTCCAATTAGTATATGTGTTTGTGTTATTCTCATGCCAATTAGTATATGTGTTTGTGTTATTCTCATTAGTATATGTATTTGTTATTCTCATGCCAATTAGTATATGTATTTGTGTTATTCTCATGCCAATTAGTATATGTATTTGTGTTATTCTCATGCCAATTAGTATATGTATTTGTGTTATTCTCATGCCAATTAGTATATATATTTATGTTATTCTAATTCCAATTAGTATATGTGTTTGTGTTATTCTCATGCCAATTAGTATATGTGTTTGTGTTATTCTCATGCCAATTAGTATATGTGTTATTCTCGTGCCAATTAGTATATGTTTTTGTGTTATGCTCATGCCAATTAGTATATGTATATGTGTTATTCTCATGCCAATTAGTATATGTATATGTGTTATTCTCGTGCCAATTAGTATATGTGTTTGTGTTATTCTCATGCCAATTAGTATATGTATATGTGTTATTCTCATGCCAATTAGTATATGTATATGTGTTATTCTCATGCCATTTAGTATATGTATTTATGTTTTTCTTATGCCAATTAGTATATTTATTTGTGTTTTTCTCATGCCAATTAGTATATGTATTTGTGTTATTCTCATGCCAATTAGTATATGTATTTGTGTTATTCTCGTGCCAATTAGTATATGTATTTGTGTTATTCTAATTCCAATTAGTATATTTATTTGTGTTATTCTCATGCCAATTAGTATATGTATATGTGTTATTCTCGTGCCAATTAGTTTATGTTTTTGTGTTATTCTCATGCCAATTTGTATATGTATATGTGTTATTCTCATGCCATTAGTATATGTATATGTGTTATTCTCATGCCAATTAGTATATGTATTTGTTATTCTCATGCCAATTAGTATATGTATTTATGTTACTCTCATGCCAATTAGTATATGTAATTGTGTTATTCTCATGCCAATAATATATTTATTTGTGTTATTCTCATGCCAATTAGTATATGTATTTCTGTTATTCTCGTGCCAATTAGTATATGTATTTATATAAGCTTGGAGGAGCAGTACCGGGAAGAATGAGAGGCATCGGACATCACAGGGTTTGCGTGAGGGCACTGTGATCGGATGATGGCAACAGGACAGAGAAGCGGCATGGAGGTAAGTGTAAATATGTTTATTTCATACATGTAATTGGTTTATACTGTATCTTATTCTTTGCTCATTGGTATGTGTTTGTGGGTTTTCCCAAGCTTATATGTGTATGTATGTGTATTATTTTATTGCTAATTGGTATATGTATCTGTTGTATTCACATGCAAACTAATATGTGTTATTTCCATGCTATAGGAGCGGTATTGGGAAGAGTGAGTGGCACCGGACATTACAGGGTTTGTCTGAGGGCACTGTGATCGGATGATGGCAACAGGACAGAGAAGCGGCATGGAGGTAGGTGTAAATAGGTTTATTTTATACATGTGAATTGGTTTATGTTTGCGTAGTATTCTTTGTTCATTGGTACATGTTTGTGTATTTTTCCCAAGCTTAAAGGTGTATGTATGTGTATTATTTTATTGCTAATTGGTATTTGTATTTGTAGTATTCACTTGCCAACTAATGTGTGTTATTTCCATGCTAATAGGAGCAGTATTGGGAAGAGGTATTGGCACCGGACATTACAGGTTTTGGGTGATGGCAATGTGAGCGGACGACGGCAACAGGACAGAGAAGCATCATGGAGGTAATTGTAAATATGTTTATTTCATAAATGTTAATTGGTTTATTTGTATCTTTATTTTTTCTAATTGGGATATGTTAGTGGGTTTTTCTCAAGCTTATATGTGTAGGGATGTGTATTATTACATTGCTAATTGGTATATGTATTTGTAGTATTCACATGCCAACTAATATGTGTTATTTCCATGCTAATAGGAGCGTAGTGGGAAGAGTGAGTGGCACCGGACATTACAGGTTTTGGGTGATGGCCTTGTGAGCGGACGACGGCAACAGGACAGAGAAGCGGCATGGAGGTCATTGTAAATATGTTTATTTCATAAATGTTAATTGTATCTTATTCTTTGCTAATTGGTATATGTTTGTGGGTTTTCCCTAAGCTTATATGTGTATGGATGTGTATTATATCATTGCTAATTTGTATATGTATTTGTTGTATTCACATACCAACTAATATGTGTTATTTTCATGCTATTAGGAGCAGTATTGGGAAGAGTCAGTGGCACTGGACATTACAGGTTTTAGCCTTGTGAGCGGACGACAGCAACAGAACAGAGAAGCGGCACTCAGGTTGGTGTAAATAAGTTTATTAAATACAAATTAATTTTTTTTATACTGTATGTCATTCTTTGCTAATGTTTGTTTGTTTTTCCCAAGTTTATAGGTGTATGTATGTGTATTATTACATTGCTAATTGGTATATGTATCTGCTGTATTGACATGCAAACTAATATGTGTTATTTCCATGCTAATAGGAGCAGTACCAGGAAGAATGAGCGTCATCGGATATTTCAGGTTTGGGGTTATGACAATGTGAGAGTACGACGGACACAGGACAGAGAAGCGTCACTCAGGTAGGTGTAAATATGTTTATTAAATACAAGTTAATTTGGTTTATACTGTATCTCATTCTTTGCTAATTGGTACATGTTTGTGGGTTTTTCCCAAGTTTAAAGGTGTTTGTATGTGTATTATTTTATTGCTAATTGGTATTTGTATTTGTAGTATTCACTTGCCAACTAATATGTGTTATTTCCATGCTAATAGGACCCATATTGGGAAGAGTGATTGGCACGGGACATTACAGGTTTTGGGTGATGGCAATGTGAGCGGACGACGGCAACAGGACAGTGAAGCATCATGGAGGTAATTGTAAATATGTTTATTTCATAAATGTTAATTGGTTTATTTGTATCTTATTCTTTGCTAATTGGGATATGTTAGTGGGTTTTTCCCAAGCTTATATGGGTAGGGATGTGTATTATTACATTGCTAATTGGTATATGTATTTGTAGTATTCACATGCCAACTAATATGTGTTATTTCCATGCTAAAAAGGAGCGGTATTGGGAAGAGTGAGCGGCTCCGGACATTACAGATTTTGGGTGATGGCAATGTGAGCGGACGACGGGAACAGGACAGAGAAGCAGCACTCAGGTAGGTTTAAATAGGTTTATTAAATACAAGTTAATTTGGTTTATATTGTATCTTATTCTTTGCTAATTGGTACATGTTTGTGGGTTTTTCCCAAGCTTAAAGGTGTTTGTATGTGTATTATTACATTGCTAATTGGTATATGTATCTGTTGTATTCACATGCCAAATAATATGTGTTATTTTCATGATAATAGGAGCAGTATTGGGAAGAGTCAGTGGCACCGGACATTACAGGTTTTGGCCTTGTGAGTGGATGACGGCAACAGGACAGAGAAGCGGCACTCATGTAGGTGTAAATAGGTTTATTAAATACAAGTTAAGTTGGTTTATTTGTATCTCATTCTTTGCTAATTGGTACATGTTTGTGAGTTTTTCCCCAAGCTTATAGGTGTTTGTATGTGTATTATTACATTGCTAATTTGTATATGTATTTGTTGTATTCACATACCAACTAATATGTGTTATTTCCATGCTAATAGGACCCGTATTGGAAAGAGTGAGTGGCACCGGACATTACAGGTTTTGGGTGATGGCCTTGTGAGCAGACGACGGCAACAGGACAGAGAGGCGGCACTCAGGTTGGTGTAAATTGGTTTATTAAATACAAGTTAATTTGGTTTATATTGTATCTTATTCTTTGCTAATTGGTACATGTTTGTGAGTTTTTCCCCAAGCTTATAGGTGTATGTATGTGTATTATTACATTGCTAATTGGTATATGTATCTGCTGTATTCACATGCCAACTAATATGTGTTATGGCCATGCTAATTGTTTTATCTATTTGTCATTTCCATGCTAATAGGAGCAGTACCGGGAAGAATGAGAGGCATCGGGCATCACAGGGTTTGTGTGAGGGCACTGTGATCGGATGATGGCAACAGGACAGAGAAGTGGCATGGAGGTAAATGTAAATAGGTTTATTTCATACACGTTAATTGGTTTATACTGTATCTTATTCTTTGCTAATTAGTACATGTTTTTGTGTTTTTCCCAAGCTTAAAGGTCTATGTATGTGTATTATTACATTGCTAATTTTTATATATCTGTGGCATTCACATGCCAATTGATATGTGTTATTGCCATTCTATTTAGATTATGTATGTGTTATTTCCATGCTAATAGCAGCGGCAACGGGAAGAATGAAGGGCACCGGACATCACAGGGTCTGGACAAAGGCACTAGGAGTTGACGAAGGCATTGTGATCGGATGATTGCACTTGGATTAGATTATTTCCACATTAATTTTTTATTTTTGTGTTATTTCCATATTAATTGGCATATTTGTATGTTACTTTCATGTTAATTGGCATATTTGTATGTAACCTCCATGTTAATTGGCATATTTGTATGTTATTTCCCTGTTAATTTGGCATCAGGGTAATATATCAGGGTAAAAAACAATACAAACAAAAAATCGAAAAATGATTCACTACTAGCAATTCAAAGGCTTGTTGGGCAGGACTAAAGCAAATAACAGGATATACTCCTAAGCAAGAATGCTTATGTGTTGAGGATGTGTGGAATTTTGTTAACGACTTAAATGACTTTTATTGTCGTTTTGAAAGCCTGGACTTTGGAAGAGTGCACAATGAGATGATGAATTCATTTCAAGATGGCAGTAGTACACAGGATGGTACTTTATTGTTCACCGAACAGAAAGTGATGTCATTATTTAACCAAGTGGACACAGCTAAAGCCTCAGGACCAGACAAATTAAGTGGTCGGCTCATTAAACTATGTTCAGAGCAGCTCTCCTACATTTTTTGTTACATATTTAATAAATCTTATGTAACTCAAAGAATACCAGCAATTTGGAAAACTTCAGAAATCATACCAATTCCAAAGAAAATTAAGGTAACGTGCAACAACGACTTCGACCTGTTGCACTTACCTCTATTGTCATGAAATGTTTTGAGAAAATAATTCTGAAAGAAATTTTGAATGAAGTACAGCAAAAACTTGACCCCCACCAATTTGCTTATAAGCCTGCCAGAAGTACAGAAGATGCAATCTTACTATTGTTGGAGAGACTTTACCATCACCTAGACACTCCTAAAACATATGCCAGAGTGCTTTTCTTAGACTTCTCATCAGCATTTAACACTATCCAACCACACCTTATGATAAAGAAACTTTCCTCGTTAGGTGTCAATTTAAATATTCAGGCTTGGATACTGAACTTTTTAACAAATCGACCACAATATGTCAAAGTAAATAACCAAGTATCTCTAACCAGAGAAATAAGCACCGTTGCACCACAAGGCTGCGTTCTCTATCCTGTACTGTATACCATATATACAAATGATATTCAAAGCTCAAGCGACACCGTTCCAATCTTAAAATTTTCTGATGATACCACCATTGTTGGTTTAATATCTGAAGGAGAAGGCATATACCGCAACTTAGTTACGAGCTTTATCAATTGGTGTGATGAAAATTTTCTCCAGTTAAATGTCTCAAAAACTAAAGAAATGGTTGTTGATTTCAGGAGGGGGAAACACCAGATTACAGATCTCAACATAAAAAATCAAAATGTGGAGAAAGTGGAGGCATACAAGTACTTAGGTGTCACCATTAATAATAAGCTAACATGGCATGAGCACGGCCAAATACTGTATAAGAAATTCAACCAAAGACTGTTCTACCTCAAAAAACTGTACAATTTCGGTGTAAACAAGCAAGTCGTTAACTTATTCTACAGTGCAACTATTGGAAGCCTCCTTAATTTCAATATTACCTGCTGGTGTGGGAATTCAACGTCTGACAACGCATAAACCTACTAATCAAGAAAGCTAGGAACATAACACAAACTAAACATCCTTTACTTGAAGAACTATATGAAGAAAGATGTTTTTGAAAAACTAAACACATTTTGGATGATACATCCCACCCTCTTCATCACAGATACTTAGGACGGGCCGTTCGGGACAAATTCTTTCCATCAGGGCAAGGACTGACAGATATAAAAATTCTTTTGTTCCCCAATCTGTACGAATTTACCAGCATGCTTCCTCTGAAGTCACACATCTGAATGAGATCTAATAAGTCCCCGATTTTGCTAAGAGAACTCAGTGAATGGCTGTTTGAAATAATTTATTATAAATGTCTTGTGTTCAAATTGTTTTAATTTTTTAGCTGAAAATGTATAATGCAATCAAAAAACATTTCCATTTATTTGGATCAATAAAAGAATCTTATCTTATCTTATATTTGTATGTAATTTCCATCTTAATTTGGCATAAATATATTATTTCCACTTTAATTTGACATATTTGTATGTTATTTCCACTTAATTGACATATTTGTCTGTTATTTCCTCGTTAATTTGGCATAATTTTATGTTTTTTTTTCGTAACTTTGGCAATTTGTATGTTATTTCCACTTTAATTTTGCGTATTTGTATGTTATTTCCCTGTTAATTTGGCATATTTGTATGTTATTTCTACCTTAATTGGCATATTTGTATGTCATTTCCCCGTTAATTTGGCATATTTTATGCTTTTAGTTTATGTATGTTACTTCCATGATATTGGTATATGTGTTATTTACATGCTTATTTGTATTTATGTGTGTGTTATTTTCATGTTAATTTGTATATATGTTTGTTATTATTCTTCTATTTGATTTATGTGTGTTATTTTAATGCTAAATGGTGACTAGAAACTAGCGACCGGACGCTGGTGACTGGGTAACTGGCGCCCGGAAGTTAGTGACTTGGAACTGGAATAGTATATTAGTATATGTATTTGTGTTATTCTCGTGCCAATTAGTATATGTGTTTGTTTTATTCTCATGCCAATTAGTATATGTGTTTGTTTTATTCTCATGCCAATTAGTATATGCATTTGTGTCATTCTCTTGCCAATTAGTATATGTGTTTGTGTTATTCTCATAACAATTAGTATATGTGTTTGTTTTATTCTCATGCCAATTAGTATATGCATTTGTGTCATTCTCTTGCCAATTAGTATATGTGTTTGTGTTATTCTCATAACAATTAGTATATGTATTTGTGTTATTCTCATGCAAATTGTATATGTATTTGTTTTATTCTCATGCACATTGTATATGTATTTGTGTTATGCTCATGCCAATTAGTATATGTATATGTGTTATTCTCATGCAAATTGTATATGTATTTTTTTTATTCTCTTGCCAATTAGAATATGTGTTTGTGTTATTCTCATGCCAATTAGTATATGTATTTGTGTTATTCTCATGCCAATTAGTATATGTATATGTGTTATTCTCGTGCCAATTAGTATATGTTTTTGTGTTATGCTCATGCCAATTAGTATATGTATATGTGTTATTCTCATGCCATTAGTATATGTATATGTGTTATTCTCATGCCAATTAGTATATGTATTTCTGTTATTCTCGTGCCAATTAGTATATGTATTTATATATGCTTGGAGGAGCAGTACCGGGAAGAATGAGAGGCATCGGACATCACAGGGTTTGCGTGAGGGCACTGTGATCGGAGATGATGGCAACAGGACAGAGAAGCGGCATGGAGGTAATTGTAAATATGTTTTTTTCATAAATGTTAATTGGTTTATTTGTATCTGATGCTTTGCTTATTGGTATATGTTTGTGGGTTTTTCCCAAGCTTATATGTGTATGGATGTGTATTATTACATTGCTAATTGGTATATGTATCTGTTATATTCACATGCCAACTAATATGTGTTATTTTCATGCTAATAGGAGCAGTATTGGGAAGAGTCAGTGGCACCGGACATTACAGGTTTTGGGTGATGGCCTTGTGAGCGGATGACGGCAACAGGACAGAGAAGCGGCACTCAGATTGGTAAATAAGTTTATTAAGTACAAGTTAATTTGGTTTATACTGTATCTAATTCTTTGCTAATTTTTACATGTTTGTGGGTTTTTCCCAAGCTTAAAGGTGTTTGTATGTGTATTATTACATTGATAATTGGTATATGTATCTGTTGTATGCACATGCCAACTAATATGTGTTATTTTCATGCTATTAGGAGCAGTATTGGGAAGAGTCAGTGGCACTGGACATTACAGGTTTTAGCCTTGTGAGCGGATGACAGCAACAGAACAGAGAAGCGACACTCAGGTTGGTGTAAATAAGTTTATTAAATACAAATTAATTTGGTTTATACTGTATGTCATTCTTTGCTAATTGGTATATGTTTGTGGGTTTTTCCCAAGCTTATAGGTGTATGTATGTGTATTATTACATTGTTAATTGGTATATGTATCTGTTGTATTCACATGCCAATTGAAATGTGTAATGGCCATGCTAATAGGAGCAGTACCGGGAAGAATGAGCGGCATCGGACATCACAGGGTTTGTGGGAGTGCACTGTGATCGGATGATGGCAACAGGACAGAGAAGCGGCATGGAGGTAATTGTAAATATGTTTTTTTCATAAATGTTAATTGGTTTATTTGTATCTGATGCTTTGCTAATTGGTATATGTTAGTGGGTTTTTCCCAAGCTTATATGTGTATGGATGTGTATTATTACATTGCTAATTGGTATATGTATCTGTTATATTCACATGCCAACTAATATGTGTTATTTTCATGCTAATAGGAGCAGTATTGGGAAGAGTCAGTGGCACCGGACATTACAGGTTTTGGGTGATGGCCTTGTGAGCGGACGACGGCAACAGGACAGAGAAGCGGCACTCAGATTGGTAAATAAGTTTATTAAATACAAGTTAATTTGGTTTATACTGTATCTAATTCTTTGCTAATTGGTACATGTTTGTGGGTTTTTCCCAAGCTTAAAGGTGTTTGTATGTGTATTATTACATTGATAATTGGTATATGTATCTGTTGTATTCACATGCCAATTGAAATGTGTTATGGCCATGCTAATTGGTTTATGTATGTGTCACTTCCATGCTAATAGGAGCAGTACCGGGAAGAATGAGCGGCATCGGACATCACAGGTTTGTGTGAGGGCACTGTGATCGGATGATGGCAACAGGACAGAGAAGCGGCATGGAGGTAAGTTTAAATATGTTTATTCATACATGTTAATTGGTTTATACTGTATCTCATTCTTTGCTAATTGGTACATTTTTGTGGGTTTTCCCAAGCTTATTTCCTAATTTGTATATGTCTGTTGTATTAACATGCCAATTGAAATGTGTTATGGCCATGCTAATTGTTTTATCTATGTGTCATTTCCATGCTAATAGGAGCAGTACCCGGAAGAATGAGAGGCATCGGGCATCACAGGGTTTGTGTGAGGGCACTGTGATCGGATGATGGCAACAGGACAGAGAAGCGGCATGGAGGTAAGTTTAAATATGTTTATTTCATACATGTTAATTGGTTTATACTGTATCTTATTCCTTGCTAATTGGTATATGTTTGTGGGTTTTTCCCAAGCTTATAGGTGTATGTATGTGTATTATCACATTGCTAATTGGTATATGTATCTGTTGTATTCACATGCCAAATGAAATGTGTTATGGCCATTCTAATAGGAGCAGTACCGGGAAGAATGATCTGCATCAGACATCACAGTGTTTGTGTGAGGGCACTGTGATCGGATGATGGCAACAGGACAGAGAAGAGGCATGGAGGTAAATGTAAATAGGTTTATTTCATACACGTTAATTTGTTTATACTGTATCTTATTCTTTGCTAATTGGTACATGTTTGTGGGTTTTTCCCAAGCTTATAGGTGTATGTATGTGTATTATTACATTGCTAATTGGTATATGTATTTGTAGTATACACATGCCAACTAATATGTGTTATTTCCATGCTACTAGGAGCCGTATTGGGAAGAGTGAGCGGCACCGGACATTACAGGTTTTGGGTGATGGCCTTGAGAGCGGACGATGGCAACAGGACGGAGAAGCGACACTCAGGTTGGTGTAATTAGGTTTATTAAATACAAGTTAATTTGGTTTATACTGTATCTCATTCTTTGCCAATTGGTACATGTTTGTGGGTTTTTCCCAAGCTTAAAGTTTTTTGTATGTGTATTATTTTATTGCTAATTGGTATATGTATTTGTAGTATTCACTTGCCAACTAATATGTGTTATTTCCATGCTACTAGGAGTCATATTGGGAAGAGTTATCGGCACCGGACATTACAGGTTTTGGGTGATGGCCTTGAGAGCGGACGACGGCAACAGGACCGAGATGCGGCACTCAGGTTGGTGTAATTAGGTTTATTAAATACAAGTTAATTTGGATTATACTGTATGTCATACTTTGCTAATTGGTACATGTTCGTGGGTTTTTCCCAAGCTTATAGCTGTGTATGTATGTGTATTATTACATTGCTAATTGGTATATGTCTGTTGTATTCACATGCCAATTGAAATGTGTTATGGCAATGCTAATTGGTTTATGTATGTGTCATTTCCATGCTAATAGGAGCAGTAATGGGAAGAATGAGCGGCATCGGACATCACAGGTTTGTGTGAGGGCACAGTGATCGGATGATGGCAACAGGACAGAGAAGCGGCATGGAGGTAAGTTTAAATATGTTTATTTCATAAATGTTAATTGGTTTATACTGTATCTTATTCCTTGCTAATTGGTACATGTTTGTGGGTTTTTCCCAAGCTTATAGGGTATGTATGTGTATTATCACATTGCTAATTGGTATATGTATCTGTTGTATTCACATGCCAATTGAAATGTGTTATGGCCATGCTAATAGGAGCAGTATTGGGAAGAGGCAGTGGCACCGGACATTACAGGTTTTGGGTGATGGCCTTGTGAGCGGACGACGGCAACAGGACAGAGAAGCGGCACTCAGGTAGGTGTAAATAGGTTTATTAAATACAAGTTAATTTGGTTTATACTGTATCTCATTCTTTGCTAATTGGTACATGTTTGTGGGTTTTTCCCAAGCTTAAAGATGTTTGTATGTGTATTATTTTATTGCTAATTGGTATATGTATTTGTAGTATTCACTTGCCAACTAATATGTGTTTTTTCCATGCTAATAGGAGCAGTACCAGGAAGAATGAGCGGCATCGGATATTTCAGGTTTTGTGTGATGACAATGTGAGAGGACGATGGACACAGGACAGAGAAGCGGCACTCAGGCAGGTGTAAATAGGTTTATAAAATACAAGTTAATTTGGTTTATATTGTATCTTATTCTTTGCTAATTGGTACATGTTTGTGGGTTTTTCCCAAGCTTATAGGTGTATGTATGTGTATTATTACATTGCTAATTGGTATATGTATCTGTTGTATTCACATGCCAATTGAAATGTGTTATGTCCATGCTAATAGGAGCAGTACAGGGAAGAATGAGCGGCATCGGACATCACAGGGTTTGTGGGAGGGCACTGTGATCTGATGATGGCAACAGGACAGTGAAGCATCATGGAGGTAATTGTAAATATTTTTTTTCATAAATGTTAATTGGTTTATTTGTATCTTATGCTTTGCTAATTGGTATATGTTAGTGGGTTTTTCCCAAGCTTATATGTGTATGGATGTGTATTATTACATTGCTAATTGGTATATGTATCTGTTATATTCACATGCCAACTAATATGTGTTATTTTCATGCTAATAGGAGCAGTATTGGGAAGAGGCAGTGGAACGGACATTACAGGTTTTGGGTGATGGCCTTGTGAGCGGACGACGGCAACAGGACAGAGAAGCGGCACTCAGGTAGGTGTAAATAGGTTTATTAAATACAAGTTAATTTGATTTATACTGTATCTCATTCTTTGCTAATTGGTACATGTTTGTGGGTTTTTCCCAAGCTTAAAGGTGTTTGTATGTGTATTATTTTATTGCTAATTGGTATATGTATTTGTAGTATTCACTTGCCAACTAATATGTTTATTTCCATGCTACTAGGAGCCGTATTGGGAAGAATGAGTGGCACCGGACATTACAGGTTTTGGGTGATGGCCTTGTGAGCGAACGACGGCAACAGGACAGAGAAGCGGCACTCAGGTTGGTGTAAATAGGTTTATTAAATACAAGTTAATTTGGTTTATACTGTATCTCATTCTTTGCTAATTGGTACATTTTTGTGGGTTTTCCCAAGCTTATTTGCTAATTTGTATATGTCTGTTGTATTAACATGCCAATTGAAATGTGTTGTGGCCATGCTAATTGTTTTATCTATGTGTCATTTCCATGCTAATAGGAGCAGTACCGGGAAGAATGAGAGGCATCAGGCATCACAGGGTTTGTGTGAGGGCACTGTGATCGGATGATGGCAACAGGACAGAGAAGAGGCATGGAGGTAAATGTAAATAGGTTTATTTCATACACGTTAATTTGTTTATACTGTATCTTATTCTTTGCTAATTGGTACATGTTTGTGGGTTTTTCCCAAGCTTATAGGTGTATGTATGTGTATTATTACATTGCTAATTGGTATATGTATTTGTAGTATACACATGCCAACTAATATGTGTTATTTCCATGCTACTAGGAGCCGTATTGGGAAGAGTGAGCGGCACCGGACATTACAGGTTTTGGGTGATGGCCTTGAGAGCGGACGATGGCAACAGGACGGAGAAGCGACACTCAGGTTGGTGTAATTAGGTTTATTAAATACAAGTTAATTTGGATTATACTGTATGTCATACTTTGCTAATTGGTACATGTTCGTGGGTTTTTCCCAAGCTTATAGCTGTGTATGTATGTGTATTATTACATTGCTAATTGGTATATGTCTGTTGTATTCACATGCCAATTGAAATGTGTTATGGCCATGCTAATTGGTTTATGTATGTGTCATTTCCATGCTAATAGGAGCAGTAACGGGAAGAATGAGCGGCATCGGACATCACAGGTTTGTGTTAGGGCACTGTGATCGGATGATGGCAACAGGACAGAGAAGCGGCATGGAGGTAAGTTTAAATATGTTTATTTCATAAATGTTAATTGGTTTATACTGTATCTTATTCCTTGCTAATTGGTACATGTTTGTGGGTTTTTCCCAAGCTTAAAGTTTTTTGTATGTGTATTATTTTATTGCTAATTGGTATATGTATTTGTAGTATTCACTTGCCAACTAATATGTGTTATTTCCATGCTACTAGGAGCCGTATTGGGAAGAGTTATCGGCACCGGACATTACAGGTTTTGGGTGATGGCCTTGAGAGCGGACGACGGCAACAGGACCGAGATGCGGCACTCAGGTTGGTGTAATTAGGTTTATTAAATACAAGTTAATTTGGATTATACTGTATGTCATACTTTGCTAATTGGTACATGTTCGTGGGTTTTTCCCAAGCTTATAGCTGTGTATGTATGTGTATTATTACATTGCTAATTGGTATATGTCTGTTGTATTCACATGCCAATTGAAATGTGTTATGGCCATGCTAATTGGTTTATGTATGTGTCATTTCCATGCTAATAGGAGCAGTAACGGGAAGAATGAGCGGCATCGGACATCACAGGTTTGTGTGAGGGCACTGTGATCGGATGATGGCAACAGGACAGAGAAGCGGCATGGAGGTAAGTTTAAATATGTTTATTTCATAAATGTTAATTGGTATATACTGTATCTTATTCCTTGCTAATGGGTACATGTTTGTGGGTTTTTCCCAAGCTTATAGGGTATGTATGTGTATTATCACATTGCTAATTGGTATATGTATCTGTTGTATTCACATGCCAAATGAAATGTGTTATGGCCATTCTAATAGGAGCAGTACCGGGAAGAATGATCGGCATCAGACATCACAGTGTTTGTGTGAGGGCACTGTGATCGGATGATGGCAACAGGACAGAGAAGCGGCATGGAGGTAATTGTAAATATGTTTATTTCATACATGTTAATTGGTTTATACTGTATCTTATTCCTTGCTTATTGGTATATGTTTGTGGGTTTTTCCCAAGCTTGATGGCAACAGGACAGAGAAGCGGCATGGAGGTAATTGTAAATATGTTTATTTCATACATGTTAATTGGTTTATACTGTATCTTATTCCTTGCTTATTGGTATATGTTTGTGGGTTTTTCCCAAGCTTATAGGTGTATGTATGTGTATTATTACATTGCTAATTGGTATATGTATCTGTTGTATTCACATGTCAATTGAAATGTGTTATGGCCATGCTAATAGGAGCAGTATTGGGAAGAGGCAGTGGCACCGGACATTACAGGTTTTGGGTGATGGCCTTGTGAGCGGACGACGGCAACAGGACAGAGAAGTGGCACTCAGGTAGGTGTAAATAGGTTTATTAAATACAAGTTAATTTGGTTTATACTGTATCTCATTCTTTGCTAATTGGTACATGTTTGTGGGTTTTTCCCAAGCTTATAGGTGTATGTATGTGTATTATTACATTGATAATTGGTATATGTGTTTGTAGTATTCACATGCCAACTAATATGTGATATTTCCATGCTAATAGGAGCAGTTTTGGGAAGAGTGAGCGGCACCGGATATTACAGGTTTTGGTCGATGGCCTTGTGAGCAGACGACGGCAACAGGGCGAAGAAGCGGCACTTAGGTTGGTGTAAAAAGATTTATTAAATACAAGTTAATTTGGTTTATACTGTATCTCATTCTTTGCTAATTGGTACATGTTTGTGGGTGTTTCCCAAGCTTAAAGGTCTATGTATGTGTATTATTACATTGCTAATTTGTTTATATCTGTGGCATTCACATGCCAATTGATATGTGTTATTGCCATTCTAATTGGATTATGTATGTGTTATTTCCATGCTAATAGCAGTGGCAAAGGGAAGAATGAAGGGCACCGGACATCACAGGGTGTGGACAAAGGCACTTGGAGTTGACGAAGGCATTGAGATCGGATGATGGCACTTGGATTAGATTATTTCCACATTAATTATTCATTTTTGTGTTATTTCCATATTAATTGGCATATTTGTATGTTACTTTCATGTTAATTGGCATATTTGTATGTAACTTCCATGTTAATTGGCATATTTGTATGTTATTTCCCTGTTAATTTGGCATCAGGGTAATATATCAGGGTAAAAAACAATACAAACAAAAAAATAAAAAAATGATTCACTACTAACAATTCAAAGGCCTGTTGGGCAGGACTAAAGCAAATAACAGGATATACTCCTAAGCAAGAATGCTTATGTGTTGAGGATGTGTGGAATTTTGTTAACGACTTAAATGACTTTTATTGTCGTTTTGAAAGCCTGGACTTTGGAAGAGTGCAACAACGACTTCGACCTGTTGCACTTACCTCTATTGTCATGAAATGTTTTGAGAAAATAATTCTGAAAGAAATTTTGAATGAAGTACAGCAAAAACTTGACCCCCACCAATTTTCTTATAAGCCTGCCAGAAGTACAGAAGATGCAATCTTACTATTGTTGGAGAGACTTTACCATCACCTAGACACTCCTAAAACATATGCCAGAGTGCTTTTCTTAGACTTCTCATCAGCATTTAACACTATCCAACCACACCTTATGATAAAGAAACTTTCCTCGTTAGGTGTCAATTTAAATATTCAGGCTTGGATACTGAACTTTTTAACAAATCGACCACAATATGTCAAAGTAAATAACCAAGTATCTCTAACCAGAGAAATAAGCACCGTTGCACCACAAGGCTGCGTTCTCTATCCTGTACTGTATACCATATATACAAATGATATTCAAAGCTCAAGCGACACCGTTCCAATCTTAAAATTTTCTGATGATACCACCATTGTTGGTTTAATATCTGAAGGAGAAGGCATATACCGCAACTTAGTTACGAGCTTTATCAATTGGTGTGATGAAAATTTTCTCCAGTTAAATGTCTCAAAAACTAAAGAAATGGTTGTTGATTTCAGGAGGGGGAAACACCAGATTACAGATCTCAACATAAAAAATCAAAATGTGGAGAAAGTGGAGGCATACAAGTACTTAGGTGTCACCATTAATAATAAGCTAACATGGCATGAGCACGGCCAAATACTGTATAAGAAATTCAACCAAAGACTGTTCTACCTCAAAAAACTGTACAATTTCGGTGTAAACAAGCAAGTCGTTAACTTATTCTACAGTGCAACTATTGGAAGCCTCCTTAATTTCAATATTACCTGCTGGTGTGGGAATTCAACGTCTGACAACGCATAAACCTACTAATCAAGAAAGCTAGGAACATAACACAAACTAAACATCCTTTACTTGAAGAACTATATGAAGAAAGATGTTTTTGAAAAACTAAACACATTTTGGATGATACATCCCACCCTCTTCATCACAGATACTTAGGACGGGCCGTTCGGGACAAATTCTTTCCATCAGGGCAAGGACTGACAGATATAAAAATTCTTTTGTTCCCCAATCTGTACGAATTTACCAGCATGCTTCCTCTGAAGTCACACATCTGAATGAGATCTAATAAGTCCCCGATTTTGCTAAGAGAACTCAGTGAATGGCTGTTTGAAATAATTTATTATAAATGTCTTGTGTTCAAATTGTTTTAATTTTTTAGCTGAAAATGTATAATGCAATCAAAAAACATTTCCATTTATTTGGATCAATAAAAGAATCTTATCTTATCTTATATTTGTATGTAATTTCCATCTTAATTTGGCATAAATATATTATTTCCACTTTAATTTGACATATTTGTATGTTATTTCCACTTAATTGACATATTTGTCTGTTATTTCCTCGTTAATTTGGCATAATTTTATGTTTTTTTTTCGTAACTTTGGCAATTTGTATGTTATTTCCACTTTAATTTTGCGTATTTGTATGTTATTTCCCTGTTAATTTGGCATATTTGTATGTTATTTCTACCTTAATTGGCATATTTGTATGTCATTTCCCCGTTAATTTGGCATATTTTATGCTTTTAGTTTATGTATGTTACTTCCATGATATTGGTATATGTGTTATTTACATGCTTATTTGTATTTATGTGTGTGTTATTTTCATGTTAATTTGTATATATGTTTGTTATTATTCTTCTATTTGATTTATGTGTGTTATTTTAATGCTAAATGGTGACTAGAAACTAGCGACCGGACGCTGGTGACTGGGTAACTGGCGCCCGGAAGTTAGTGACTTGGAACTGGAATAGTATATTAGTATATGTATTTGTGTTATTCTCGTGCCAATTAGTATGTGTGTTTGTTTTATTCTCATGCCAATTAGTATATGTATTTGTGTTATTGTCATGCCAATTATTATATGTATTTGTGTTATTCTCATGCCAATTAGTATATGTATTTGTGTTATTCTTATTTCAATTAGTATATGTGTTTGTGTTATTTTCATGCCAATTAGTATATGTGTTTGTGTTATTCTCGTGCCAATTAGTATATTCTTGTTATTCTCAGGCCAATTAGTATATGTGTTTGTGTTATTCTCATGCCAATTAGTATATGTGTTTGTGTTATTCTCATGCCAATTAGTATATCTGTTTGTGTTATTCTCATGCAAAGTAGTATATTTATTTGTGTTATTCTCATGCCAATTAGTATATGTATTTTTTTTATTCTCTTGCCAATTAGAATATGTGTTTGTGTTATTCTCATGCCAATTAGTATATGTATTTGTGTTATTCTCATGCCAATTAGTATATGTATTTGTGTTATTCTTGTGCCAAATTTATATGTTTTTGTTTTATTCTCATGCCAATTAGTATATGTGTTTGTGTTATTCTCATGCCAATTAGTATATGTATTTGTGTAATTCTCATGCCAATTAGAATATGTGTTTGTGTCATTTTCACGCCAATTAGTTTATGTGTTTGTGGTATTCTCATGCCAATTGGTATATGTATTTGTGTTATTCTTGTGCCAATTAGTATATGTATTTCTGTTATTCTCATGCAAATTATTATATGTGTTTGTGTTATTCTCGTGCTAATTAGTATATGTCTTTGTGTTATTTCATGCCAATTAGTATATGTATATGTGTTATTCTCATTCCAATTCGTATATGTATTTGTTATTCTCATGCCAAATAGTATATCTGTTTGTGTTATTCTCATGCAAATTAGTATATGTATTAGTGTTATTCTCATGCCAATTAGTATTTGTATTTGTGTTATTCTCATTCCAATTAGTATATGTATTTCTGTTATTCTCATGCCAATTAGTATATGTGTTTGTGTTATTCTCATGCCAAACAGTATATCTGTTTGTGTTATTCTCATGGCTATTAGTATATGTGTTTGTGTTATACTCATGCCAATTAGTATATCTGTTTGTGTTATTCTCATGCCAAATAGTATATCTGTTTGTGTTACTCTCATGCAAATTAGTATATGTATTTGTGTTATTTTCATGCCAATTAGTATATGTGTTTGTGTTATTCTCATGCCAATTAGTATATCTGTTTGTGTTATTCTCATGCAAATTAGTATATGTATTTGTGTTATTCTCATGCCAATTAGTATATGTGTTTGTGTTATTCTCATGCCAATTAGTATATCTGTTTGTGTTATTCACATGCAAATTAGTATATGTATTTGTGTTATTCTCATGCAAATTAGTATATGTATTTGTGTTATTCTTGTGCCAAATTTATATGTATTTGTTTTATTCTCATGCCAATTAGTATATGTGTTTGTGTTATTCTCATGCCAATTAGTATATGTATTTGTGTTATTCTCATGACAATTAGTAAATGTGTTTGTGTTATTCTCATGCCAATTAGTTTATGTGTTTGTGGTATTCTCATGCCAATTAGTATATGTATTTGTGTTATTCTCGTGCCAATTAGTATATGTATTTGTGTTAATCTCATGCAAATTGGTATATGTGTTTGTTATTCTCATGCCAATTAGTATATCTGTTTGTGTATTCTCATGCAAATTAGTATATGTATTAGTGTTATTCTCATGCCAATTAGTATTTGTATTTGTGTTATTCTCATTCCAATTAGTGTATGTATTTGTGTTATTTTCATGCCAATTAGTATATGTGTTTGTGTTATTCTCATGCCAAACAGTATATCTGTTTGTGTTATTGTCATGCCAATTAGTATATGTATTTGTGTTATTCTTATGCCAAAAAGTATATTTATTTGTGTTATTCTCATGCCAATTAGTAAATGTATTTGTGTTATTCTAATGCCAATTAGTATATGTATTTGTGTTATTCTTATGCCAATAAGTATATTATGTATTTTTGTTATTCTAATGCCAATTAGTATATGTGTTTGTGTTATTCTCATGCCAATTAGTATATCTTTTTTTATTATTCTCATGCCAATTAGTATATGTATTTGTGTTATTCTCATGCCAATTAGAAAATGTATTTGTGTTATTCTTATTCCAATTATTATATGTATTTGTGTTATTCTAATGCCAATTAGTATATGTATTTGTGTTATTCTTATGCCAATAAGTATATTTATTTGTGTTATTCTCATGCCAATTAGTATATCTTTTTGTGTTATTCTCATGCAAATTAGTATATGTATTTGTGTTTTTCTAAAGCCAATTAGTATATGTATTTGTGTTATTCTAATGCCAATTAGTATATGTATCTGTGTTATTCTTATGCCAATAAGTATATTTATTTGTGTTATTGTCATGCCAATTAGTTTATGTGTTTGTGGTATTCTCATGCCAATTAGTATATGTATTTGTGTTATTCTCGTCCCAATTAGTATATGTATTTGTGTTAATCTCATGCAAATTATTATATGTGTTTGTGTTATTCTTATGCTAATTAGTATATGTCTTTGTGTTATTACCACCAATAAGTATATGTATTTGTGTTATTCTCATGACAATTAGTATATCTGTTTGTGTTATTCTCATGCCAATTAGTATATGTGTTTGTGTTATTCTAATTCCAATTAGTATATGTGTTTGTTATTCTCATGCCAATTAGTGTATCTGTTTGTGTTATTCTCATGCAAATTAGTATATGTATTTGTGTTATTCTTATGCCAATAAGTATATTTATTTGTGTTATTCTCATGCCAATTAGTATATGTGTTTGTGTTATCCTCATGCAAATTAGTATATGTATTAGTGTTATTCTCATGCCAATTAGTATTTATATTTGTGTTATTCTCATTCCAATTAGTATATGTATTTGTGTTATTCTCATGCCAATTAGTATATGTGTTTGTGTTATTCTCATGCCAAACAGTATATCTGTTTGTGTTATTGTCATGCCAATTAGTATATGTATTTGTGTTATTCTTATGCCAATAAGTATATTTATTTGTGTTATTCTCATGCCAATTAGTATATGTGTTTGTGTTATCCTCATGCCAATTAGTATATCTGTTTGTGTTATTCTCATGCCAATTAGTATATCTGTTTGTGTTATTCTCATGCAAATTAGTATATGTATTTGTGTTTTTCTCATGCCAATTAGTATATGTGTTTGTGTTATTCTCATGCCAATTAGTATATCTGTTTGTGTTATTCTCATTCCAATTAGTATATTTATTTGTGTTATTCTCATGCCAATTAGTATATGTGTTTGTATTATTCTAATGCCAAATAGTATATCTGTTTGTGTTATTCTCATGCCAAATAGTATATCTTTTTGTGTTACTCTCATGCAAATAAGTATATGTATTTGTGTTATTCTCATGCCAATTACTATATGTGTTTGTGTTATTCTCATGCCAATTAGTATATCTGTTTGTGTTATTCTCATGCCAAATAGTATATCTGTTTGTGTTACTCTCATGCAAATTAGTATATGTATTTGTGTTATTCTCATGCCAATTAATATATGTGTTTGTTTTATTCTCATGCCAATAAGTATATCTGTTTGTGTTATTCTCATGCAAATTAGTATATGTATTTGTGTTATTCTCATGCCATTTAGTATATGTATTTGTGTTATTCTTGTGCCAAATTTATATGTATTTGTTTTATTCTCATGTCAATTAGTATATGTGTTTGTGTTATTCTCATGCCAATTAGTATATGTATTTGTGTTATTCTCATGCCAATTAGTATATGTGTTTGTGTTATTCTTATGCCAATTAGTTTATGTGTTTGTTGTATTCTCATGCCAATTAGTATATGTATTTGTGTTATTCTCATGCCAATTAGTATATGTATTTGTGTTATTCTTGTGCCAATTAGTATATGTATTTGTGTTATTCTAATTCCAATTAGTATATGTGTTTGTGTTATTCTCATGCCAAACAGTATATCTGTTTGTGTTATTGTCATGCCAATTAGTATATGTATTTGTGTTATTCTTATGCCAATATGTATATTTATTTGTGTTATTCTCATGCCAATTAGTATATCTTTTTGTGTTATTCTCATGCAAATTAATATATGTATTTGTGTTATTCTAATGCCAATTAGTATATGTATTTGTGTTATTCTTATGCCAATAAGTATATTTATTTGTGTTATTCTCATGCCAATTACTATATCTTTTTGTGTTAGTCTCATGCAAATTAGTATATGTATTAGTGTTATTCTCATGCCAATTAGTATATGTGTTTGTTATTCTCAAGCCAATTAGTGTATCTGTTTGTGTTATTCTCATGCAAATTAGTATATGTATTCGTGTTATTCTCATGCCAATTAGTATTTGTATTTGTGTTATTCTCATTCCAATTAGTGTATGTATTTGTGTTATTTTCATGCCAATTAGTATATGTGTTTGTGTTATTCTCATGCCAAACAGTATATCTGTTTGTGTTATTGTCATGCCAATTAGTATATGTATTTGTGTTATTCTCATGCCAATTAGTATATGTGTTTGTGTTATTCTCATGCCAAACAGTATAACTGTTTGTGTTATTGTCATGCCAATTAGTATATGTATTTGTGTTATTCTAATGCCAATAAGTATATTTATTTGTGTTATTCTCATGCCAATTAGTATATGTGTTTGTGTTATCCTCATGCCAATTAGTATATCTGTTTGTGTTATTCTCATGCCAATTAGTATATGTATTTGTGTTATTCTCATGCCAATTAGTATATGTATTTGTGTTATTCTCATGCCAATTAGTATATGTGTTTGTGTTATTCTCATGCCAATTAGTATATGTATTTGTGTTATTCTCATGCCAATTAGTATATGTGTTTGTGTTATTCTCATGCCAATTAGTATATGTATTTGTGTTATTCTCATGCCAATTAGTATATGTATTTGTGTTATTCTCATGCCAATTAGTATATGTGTTTGTGTTATTCTCATGCCAATTAGTATATGTATTTGTGTTATTCTCATGCCAATTAGTATATGTGTTTGTGTTATTCTCATGCCAATTAGTATATGTATTTGTGTTATTCTCATGCCAATTAGTATATGTGTTTGTGTTATTCTCATGCCAATTAGTATATGTATTTGTGTTATTCTCATGCCAATTAGTATATGTGTTTGTGTTATTCTCATGCCAATTAGTATATGTATTTGTGTTATTCTCATGCCAATTAGTATATGTGTTTGTGTTATTCTCATGCCAATTAGTATATGTATTTGTGTTATTCTCATGCCAATTAGTATATGTGTTTGTGTTATTCTCATGCCAATTAGTATATGTATTTGTGTTATTCTCATGCCAATTAGTATATGTGTTTGTGTTATTCTCATGCCAATTAGTATATGTATTTGTGTTATTCTCATGCCAATTAGTATATGTGTTTGTGTTATTCTCATGCCAATTAGTATATGTATTTGTGTTATTCTCATGCCAATTAGTATATGTGTTTGTGTTATTCTCATGCCAATTAGTATATGTATTTGTGTTATTCTCATGCCAATTAGTATATGTGTTTGTGTTATTCTCATGCCAATTAGTATATGTATTTGTGTTATTCTCATGCCAATTAGTATATGTGTTTGTGTTATTCTCATGCCAATTAGTATATGTATTTGTGTTATTCTCATGCCAATTAGTATATGTGTTTGTGTTATTCTCATGCCAATTAGTATATGTATTTGTGTTATTCTCATGCCAATTAGTATATGTGTTTGTGTTATTCTCATGCCAATTAGTATATGTATTTGTGTTATTCTCATGCCAATTAGTATATGTGTTTGTGTTATTCTCATGCCAATTAGTATATGTATTTGTGTTATTCTCATGCCAATTAGTATATGTATTTGTGTTATTCTCATGCCAATTAGTATATGTGTTTGTGTTATTCTCATGCCAATTAGTATATGTATTTGTGTTATTCTCATGCCAATTAGTATATGTGTTTGTGTTATTCTCATGCCAATTAGTATATGTATTTGTGTTATTCTCATGCCAATTAGTATATGTGTTTGTGTTATTCTCATGCCAATTAGTATATGTATTTGTGTTATTCTCATGCCAATTAGTATATGTGTTTGTGTTATTCTCATGCCAATTAGTATATTTGTTTGTGTTATGCTCATGCAAATTAGTATATGTATTTGTGTTATTCTCATGCCAATTAGTATATGTATTTGTGTTATTCTTGTGCCAAATTTATATGTATTTGTTTTATTCTCATGCCAATTAGTATATGTGTTTGTGTTATTCTCATGCCAATTAGTATATGTATTTGTGTTATTCTCATGCCAATTAGTATATGTGTTTGTGTTATTCTCATGCCATTTAGTTTATGTGTTTGTTGTATTCTCATGCCAATTAGTATATGTATTTGTGTTCTTCTCGTTCCAATTAGTATATGTATTTGTGTTATTCTCATGCAAATTAGTATATGTATTTGTGTTATTCTCATGCCAATTAGTATATATATTAGTGTTATTCTTATGCCAATAAGTATATTTATTTGTGTTATTCTCATGCCAATTAGTATATGTGTTTGTGTTATCCTCATGCCAATTAGTATATCTGTTTGTGTTATTCTCATGCCAAACAGTATATCTGTTTGTGTTATTCTCATGCAAATTAGTATATGTATTTGTGTTATTCTCATGCCAATTAGTATTTGTATTTGTGTTATTCTCATTCCATTTAGTATATGTATTTGTGTTATTCTCATGCCAATTAGTATATGTGTTTGTGTTATTCTCATGCCAATTAGTATATGTGTTTGTGTTATTCTCATGCCAAACAGTATAACTGTTTGTGTTATTGTCATGCCAATTAGTATATGTATTTGTGTTATTCTAATGCCAATAAGTATATTTATTTGTGTTATTCTCATGCCAATTAGTATATGTGTTTGTGTTATCCTCATGCCAATTAGTATATCTGTTTGTGTTATTCTCATGCCAATTAGTATATGTATTTGTGTTATTCTCATGCCAATTAGTATATATATTTGTGTTTTTCTCATGCCAATTAGTATATGTGTTTGTGTTATTCTCATGCCAATTAGTATATGTGTTTGTGTTATTCTCATGCCAAATAGTATATCTTTTTGTGTTACTCTCATGCAAATAAGTATATGTATTTGTGTTATTCTCATTACAATTATTATATGTGTTTGTGTTATTCTCATGCCAATTAGTATATCTGTTTGTGTTATTCTCATGCCAAATAGTATATCTGTTTGTGTTACTCTCATGCAAATTAGTATATGTATTTGTGTTATTCTCATGTTAATTAATTTGTGTTTGTGTTATTCTCATGCCAATTAGTATATTTGTTTGTGTTATGCTCATGCAAATTAGTATATGTATTTGTGTTATTCTCATGCCAATTAGTATATGTATTTGTGTTATTCTTGTGCCAAATTTATATGTATTTGTTTTATTCTCATGCCAATTAGTATATGTGTTTGTGTTATTCTCATGCCAATTAGTATATATATTTGTGTTTTTCTCATGCCAATTAGTATATGTGTTTGTGTTATTCTCATGCCAATTAGTATATGTGTTTGTGTTATCCTCATGCCAATTAGTATATCTGTTTGTGTTATTCTCATGCCAATTAGTATATGTATTTGTGTTATTCTCATGCCAATTAGTATATATATTTGTGTTTTTCTCATGCCAATTAGTATATGTGTTTGTGTTATTCTCATGCCAATTAGTATATGTGTTTGTGTTATTCTCATGCCAATTAGTATATCTGTTTGTGTTATGCTCATGCAAATTAGTATATGTATTTGTGTTATTCTCATGCCAATTAGTATATGTATTTGTGTTATTCTTGTGCCAAATTTATATGTATTTGTTTTATTCTCATGCCAATTAGTATATGTGTTTGTGTTATTCTCATGCCAATTAGTATATGTATTTGTGTTATTCTCATGCCAATTAGTATATGTGTTTGTTTTATTCTCATGCCAATTAGTTTATGTGTTTGTTGTATTCTCATGCCAATTAGTATATGTATTTGTGTTATTCTCGTTCCAATTAGTATATGTATTTGTGTTATTCTCATGCAAATTAGTATATGTATTTGTGTTATTCTCATGCCAATTAGTATATGTATTAGTGTTATTCTTATGCCAATAAGTATATTTATTTGTGTTATTCTCATGCCAATTAGTATATGTGTTTGTGTTATCCTCATGCCAATTAGTATATCTGTTTGTGTTATTCTCATGCCAAACAGTATATCTGTTTGTGTTATTCTCATGCAAATTAGTATATGTATTTGTGTTTATCTCATGCAAATTATTATATGTGTTTGTGTTATTCTCATGCTAATTAGTATATGTGTTTGTGTTATTGTCATGCCAATTAGTATATGTATTTGTGTTATTCTCATGCCAATTAGTATATGTATTTGTGTTATTCTCATGCCAATTAGTATATGTGTTTGTGTTATTCTCATGCCAAACAGTATATCTGTTTGTGTTATTGTCATGCCAATTAGTATATGTATTTGTGTTATTCTTATGCCAATAAGTATATTTATTTGTGTTATTCTCATGCCAATTAGTATATGTATTTGTGTTATTTCATGCCAATTAGTATATGTATATGTGTTATTCTCATTCCAATTCGTATATGTGTTTGTTATTCTCATGCCAATTAGTATATCTGTTTGTGTTATTCTCATGCAAATTGGTATATGTATTTTTGTTATTCTTTTGCCAATTAGTATTTGTATTTGTGTTATTCTCATTCCAATTAGTATATGTATTTGTGTTATTCTCATTCCAATTTAGTATATGTGTTTGTGTTATTCTCATGCCAATTAGTATATGTATTTGTGATATTCTAATGCAAATTATTATATGTGTTTGTGTTATTCTCGTGCTAATTAGTATGTGTTTGTGTTATTTCATGCCAATTAGTATATGTATTTGTGTTATTCTCATGCCAATTAATATATGTGTTTGTGTTATTCTCATGCCAATTAGTATATCTGTTTGTGTTATTCTCATGCAAATTAGTATATGTATTTGTGTTATTCTCATGCCAATTAGTATATGTATTTGTGTTATTCTTGTGCCAAATTTATATGTATTTGTTTTATTCTCATGCCAATTAGTATATGTGTTTGTGTTATTCTCATGCCAATTAGTATATGTATTTGTGTTATTCTCATGCCAATTAGTATATGTGTTTGTTTTATTCTCATGCCAATTAGTTTATGTGTTTGTTGTATTCTCATGCCAATTAGTATATGTATTTGTGTTATTATCGTTCCAATTAGTATATGTATTTGTTTTATTCTCATGCAAATTAGTATATGTATTTGTGTTATTCTCATGCAAATTAGTATATGTATTTGTGTTATTCTCATGCAAATTTTTATATGTGTTTGTGTTATTCTCGTGCCAATTAGCATATGTCTTTGTGTTATTCTCATGCCAATTAGTATATGTATTTGTGTTATTCTCATGCCAATTAGTGTATGTATTTGTGTTATTCTCGTGCCAATTAGTATATTTATTTGTGTTATAGTTTTACCAATTAGAATTTGTGTTTGTTCTTATTCTCATGCCAAATTAGTTTGTGTTTGTGTTATTCTCATGCCAAACAGTATATCTGTTTGTGTTATTGTCATGCCAATTAGTATATGTATTTGTGTTATTCTTATGCCAAACAGTATATCTGTTTGTGTTATTGTCATACCAATTAGTATTTGTATTTGTGTTATTCTTATGCCAATAAGTATATTTATTTGTGTTATTCTCATGCCAATAAGTATATTTATTTGTGTTATTCTCATGCCAATTAGTATATATTAGTGTTATTCTCATGCCAATTCGTATATGTATTTGCGTTATTCTCATGCCAATTAGTATATCTGTTTGTGTTATTCTCATGCCAATTAGTATATTTATTTGTGTTATTCTCATGCCAATCAGTATATGTATTTGTGTTATTCTCATGCAAATTATTATATGTGTTTGTTTTATTCTCGTGCTAATTAGTATATGTATTTGTGTTTTTCTCATGCAAATTAGTATATGTATTTGTGTTATTCTCATTCCAATTAGTATATGTATTTGTGTTTTTCTCATGCAAATTATTATATTTGTTTGTGTTATTCTCATGCCAATTAGTTTATCTGTTAGTGTTATTCTCATGAAAATTAGAATATTTATTATTGTTATTCTCATGCCAATTAGTATATGTATTTGTGTTATTCTCATGCCAATTAGTATATCTGTTTGTAATTTTCTGATGCCAATTAGTATATGTATTTGTTTTATTCTCATGCCAATTAGTGTATGTATTTGTGTTATTCTTATTCCAATTAGTATATGTGTTTGTGTTATTCTCATGCCAATTAGTATATGTATTTGTGTTATTCTCATGCCAATTAGTATATGTATTTGTGTTATTCTAATGCCAATTCGTATGTGTTTTTTATTCTCATGCCAATTAGTATATGTGTTTGTGTTATTTTCATGCCAATTAGTATATCTGTTTGTGTTATTCTCATGCCAATTATTATATGTATTTGTGTTATTCTCATGCCAATTAGTATATGTATTTATGTTATTCTTATTTCAATTAGTATATGTATTTGTGTTATTCTAATGCCAATTAGTATATGTGTTTGTGTTATTCTCATGCCAATTAGTGTATGTATTTGTGTTATTCTTATTCCAATTAGTATATGTGTTTGTGTTATTCTCATGCCAATTAGTGTATGTATTTGTGTTATTCTCATGACAATTAGTATATGTATTTGTGTTATTCTCATGCCAATTAGTATATGTATTTGTGTTATTCTAATGCCAATTCGTATGTGTTTTTTATTCTCATGCCAATTAGTATATGTGTTTGTGTTATTTTCATGCCAATTAGTATATCTGTTTGTGTTATTTTCATGCCAATTATTATATGTATTTGTGTTATTCTCATGCCAATTAGTATATGTATTTATGTTATTCTTATTTCAATTAGTATATGTATTTGTGTTATTCTAATGCCAATTAGTATATGTATTTTTGTTATTCTTATGCCAATAAGTATATTTATTTGTGTTATTCTCATGCCAATTAGTATATCTGTTTGTGTTATTCTCATGCAAATTAGTATATGTATTTGTGTTATTCTCATGCAAATTATTATATGTGTTTGTGTTATTCTCATGCTAATTAGTATATGTGTTTGTCTTATTTCATGCCAATTAGTATATGTATTAGTGTTATTCTCATGCCAATTAGTGTATGTGTTTGTGTTATTCTGGTGCCAATTAGTATATGTATTTGTTTTATTCTTGTGCCAATTAGTATTTGTGTTTGTGTTATTCTCATGCCAAATTAGTTTATGTGTTTGTGTAATTCTTATGCTAATTAGTATATGTATTTATGTTATTCTCATGCCAATTAGTATATGTATGTGTGTTATTCTCATTTAAATTAGTATATGTATTTGTGTTATTCTAGTGCCAATTAGTATATGTATTGTGTTTTTTTCCATGCCAATTAGGATTAAAATATTTGTATCTTTTCATTGTCTAAAGTCACCAGTTTAATTAAGTGGATTAGCATGTCACCAATATTTTTATTTGATATTTCTGTTTAATAAACGTTATTTTCTGAGGCCTTGTCCAAATCTGTAATGTTGGTTTTATTTGTTCCGCCATGTCCGGACATTGTTGAATTAATAAGTGGCAGTAAATGAAATGAGAAAGTTGAGTCAACTGTTGAGGTTGTAATGTTAAGATAATTTTCACATAGAGTCGTCTGCACTCTCAGCGAGGCTTTTCAATAAACTGATATTTTATATTGCATTTCGACGGATGTTTGCAATAAGTCTCATTTGTAATGTCAACATCTTTGCAGTCTTGTGAAAAGAAGAAAAATAATTTTGGATCACACATTCGTCTACTTTTAACTTGTTCAGATGATGAGATAGTGGCACAGATGCATTGAATTCATTGCACTCTGAGTCTGCGGTCTCGAAGTATCTCCTGCTGTTATGAACGAGTCAACCACGCCGTTATATTCTACACACAATAATATATCACCTTTCAAATCTGGGGCATGACAGTTCCTAAACTTTGAGGCTTTATATTGCCCGCTGGCCATGCGGAAAACCATCTGGTTCAAAGTGAACAAAATCATCTGGTTCAAAGTGAACAAAACCATCTGGTTCAAAGTGAACAAAACCATCTGGTTCAAAGTGAACAAAACCATCTGGTTCAAAGTGAACAAAACCATCTGGTTCAAAGTGAACAAAACCATCTGGTTCAAAGTGAACAAAACCATCTGGTTCAAAGTGAACAAAACCATCTGGTTCAAAGTGAACAAAACCATCTGGTTCAAAGTGAACAAAACCATCTGGTTCAAAGTGAACAAAACCATCTGGTTCAAAGTGAACAAAACCATCTGGTTCAAAGTGAACAAAACCATCTGGTTCAAAGTGAACAAAACCATCTGGTTCAAAGTGAACAAAACCACGAACTTGAACAAAGTTATGTCAACATTTGATACACGAAACAACCGTTCTTACTTATTCATTTTAAAGAAATCAAGAAGATTTTGTAAATAATGTTGATGATGTCGACATTTTGCTTATCAAACTGCCAAGACGGTTCTCATGTTTTCTTAAATAATTGTTTCAATCACAGATGTCACTTACACAAAGAATGCAAATATTAGCAGAGACCTTAGTGAAAATCTCTTATTTAAAAAAAAAAGATGCCCTAAAAATTCTGACACTAAAGCCATGACTGCAACACCCGAGTAAATGCACAAATAAACTTACAAATATTTATACAAATTGACAATTGTCTGCGGGGATGTTGACAACATCAATGTACATACATGCTAACTGGAGGCGACAAGCAGAAAGCATGTCAAGTTTTGGTGTTTGTTTCTCGTTGACTATGTTTGTCTAGGCCATTTGACGTGCTTCCATAAATTAAAATATAATTAAATAATTTAAATAAAAAAAAAAAAACAAGAATACTAACTATTGTTTCAGCTGGCGATTTCAAACAAAATAAACTTGTTTTTGAAACTTTAGATTGATTGATTAATTAACAAAGGTTTAAAAGCCCTTGAAGCAAATCAAAACAAACCACAACCGACATTTCCGTCGAAGGCGAGACACATCTATTTCGCAAACACCTTCTGGGATGATTGTCTACCTTATTTTCCAGTTAATGCATAATGGCTGTGTTGCTCCGGGTTAAAATGGGTAGAAAGACTTTGACATTGTATGCTTGTAATTAGTTTTTGTAGTGTTGCGTTTGTTTTAAATGTGGTAAATTATAGATTTGTTTTTTTTGTTGACTTTGTACCGCGCTTCGAGCCTTTGGGGATGAAGCGTGTTTTTGAAATGAACTTTATTATTATTATTATTATTATTATTATTTAACACAATAAAATGTTGCTTTTAAGAAGACATAATGGGCGTACTCATTAGATGCATCCATTGTACACAATCTTTTAATTAACAAACTTAGTTAACATAATTGATTCTGTATCTTGTCTGCTTCCCAACAGATACATAGAACTTGAAGAAGAAAAAAATCCACGTCCATACCTTTTATTTATTATAGTTCTACATTTTAAAATCAATGTTGTCTCGCTGACGCACCCCCCCCCCGGCCCCACAATCGGGTGACTCCCCTGATGTCAGATGTCCGAGCGAATGACCGGTCGTCCGATAGAGGAACGCTCTCCAGACATGGCGGAGTTTCGGGAAATAAAGTAAGGGGGCGAACTAAAGGGCAGTAAACGCCACCTTACAGGTGGCACAAGGATTAACAAGGACTAGGGACATGAGATAAAACAAAGGCAGCTTCCCCGAGGGTTGTTAGAGGCGATTGCAGGAACAAAAGTCACAGGGAAAAAATCAGCCATCACTTGGCTGTGGGACAAGAAAAAAGGCAAGTTTTCTAACTCTAAAACATTGTTGCTTGGTCGCTATGGAAACATCAACAAAAGGCGAATAACTCGTATCTTTTATTTTCCTCAGGCTCTTTATCGATTTATTTATCGGTTTGCTCCCCACCCTCTCTCCCCCCTCTGTCTCTCTCTCTCCATCCGCCTTACTCTCTCTCTCTCTCTCTCTCTATGTCTCTCTCACTTTCTGTCTTTATTTCTTTTTCTCTCTGTCTCTCTCTCACTGTCTCTCACTATATATGTGTTTGTCTCTCTGTCTCTCTCTGTCTTTCTCTCTATCTGTCTCACTCTCTCTCTGCCTCTCACTATATGTGTGTTTATCTCTCATTCTCTCTCGCTCTGCCTTTGCCTCCCACTGTCTGTACAGTAATGTCAACATCTGGTCAGTAGTGTACCCCTGGTCAGTACAGTACATTTCTAGACATGAATATGACATGCTTATGGCACCCACTTGGCTTACATTTCTAGACATGACTATGACACCCACGTGACTTACATTTCTAGACATGACTATGACACCCACGTGACTTACATTTCTAGACATGACTATGACATGATTATGGCACCCACGTGACTTACATTTATCGACCTGACAATGACACCCACGTGACTTACATTTCTATACTTGACTATGACACCCACGTGACTTACATTTCTAGACATGACTAATGACATGATCATGGCACCCACGTGACTTACATTTCTAGACCTGAGTATGACAACCACGTGACTTACATTTCTAGACATGCCTATGACAACCACGTGACTTACATCAGTTTTCATTTAGGAGAAAAGACACAAAAATAAAAACGTGTAATTCAGTTTGTAAATAATTTTAAAAGAGGGAACCCCTCCCACCCCCCCCATTTTTCCCAACCCAACCTCTTTACCTACCCCCTACCCCACCCCCCAAAAAAATAAAAATAATAATCCCTCCTACCCCTCCCACTTTCGCTTTCCACCGGGCATATTTATCCATATCCGTCTGATGGTGTGCTTGTGATGGCAACAGTTGACGAGGTCAGAGGTCCCCTACCAATATTTACGTTTGCTGTCGCTGTTCCACGTGCCTTCCCACAATTCCGTTGAAAAGGATTTCTGGCTTACTTTTTATTTTTAATTATTTTTTTCCTAAATGAAGATTGAGAGAAATGTGGATTGAAAAAAAGGAAATGTGGATTGAAAAAAAAAGGAAATGTGGATTGAAAAAAAGGAAATGTGGATTGAAAAAAAGGGGTAAGGGGGCTGGAGGGTGTCATAACAGTTAACACTGTGGAATCATGGAAAACTGGGGCATTTCTCCACCAAAACATACGAGAGTTATCTGTGCACTGTGGTGCAAGAGTTATCTGTGCACTGTGGTGCAAGATTATCTGTGCACTGTGGTACACTGAATTCGGGGCTCGACACTTTTATTCCACAAGATTAGGACGATGTAGGATACAGTTTTCTCCCCTGATTTAACTCTTAACCATTTCACGTAAATACCCATAGCATATTACCACTTCACGTAAGTACCCCACGTATGTGTTAGCATATTACCATTTCACGTAAGTACCCTACGTATGTGTTAGCATATTAACAAATACACTGTAACTTCTATTCATTCAACTGAAAATAAGAGCACAAATGTTTTTGTATATACCCGGGAAAACAACTCTGGGTATAGTCTTTCCCTGTACACCGTCAGGGTTCAAAGTAGACATAAAAGCTCAAACATTTTGAACACATGTTTCCCTCGGGCGTTTAAAAAAAAAAAAAAAATTTTTTTTTTTATCTTAAAGTTATTTGTTGTTTTTTTTAAACCGGGGTACTGCAGTGTTCAAAGCCAGTTCAACTCTTGGCTACAGTAACAAGATTAACCATTGCCACTTTTAAACAAAAATTCTTTTCATTTCATTCTAATGAATTTGAGCCTCATTTTTATAAAACTATGTGGTTGGAGTTTTGTCTTCACTGTCACCCGTTGTTTTTTTGTTGTTTTTTTTTAAAGTTGTTCAATATCTATTTTGATATGGTTGAATTAAAAGTAAAAAAAAAATAATAATTTTAAGTGCTATATATTTAGTATTGAAAATATGACAATACTCAGAATATATTTTTGTTAGACAAAAATAGACATATAATATGCAAACTATCACAGATGGTAAACTCTGTTTACAGGGGCAGTAAGTACTGGGTAGTAAAAGTAAAAACTCGTGTTTGTACAGTCGAGTTAATTAGGAAATATGTAAATGAAACGTCAAATTCACACGATCCTATACACCACAATTACATATCAAGATTCTTTCCATTCACACGATCCTACACAACACAATAACATATCAAGATTCTTTCCATTCACACGATCCTACACACCACAATTACATATCAAGAGTCTTTCCATTCACACGATCCTACACACCACAATTACATATCAAGATTCTTTCCATTCACATGATCCTACACACCACAATTACATATCAAGATTCTTTCCATTCACACGATCCTACACACCACAATTACATATCAAGATTCTTTCCATTCACATGATCCTACACACCACAATTACATATCAAGATTCTTTCCATTCACACGATCCTACACACCACAATTACATATCAAGATTCTTTCCATTCACATGATCCTACACACCACAATTACATATCAAGATTCTTTCCATTCACATGATCCTACACACCACAATTACATATCAAGATTCTTTCCATTCACATGATCCTACACAGCACAATTACATATCAAGATTCTTTCCATTCACATGATCCTACACACCACAATTACATATCAAGATTCTTTCCATTCACATGATCCTACACAACAAAATTACATATTAAGATTCTTTCGATTCACATGATTCTACACAACACAATTGCATAATAACAGATTGTTTACATTCTCATGACTCTAAACAACACAATTACATGATAACAGATCGTTTTCATAAAAAGCTTGTTGGTCACTTGAAGATTTTGTCACTTGCCCTTGCAGTATTAACTTATAAAAATATGTACAACACTTTTTAAAAAAATGTGAGATTTACATAAAAATCAGTTACACAATTCACATTTACAACTAAAATGTGTTCATTTAAAAATGACAACAATATGCATCTGCATTTCATTCACAATTCAAGTACAATCTTTACATTTACAACTCAGTAAGGCATGCAATTCAATGCAATGGAAATACCAAAAAAAAATGATGACATTTTCAAAGCTATTACTTCTGGTTAAAACAAAGTGCGACTGCCAATTATTTACTTGTTGATAAACGTTTGAGGAATGCTTTCATGGGACCACTCTTGACTTGTAGGCCCTACACAATAAAACAATAGGCCTAGCGGTGTCAATATTCTGAGATGTAACAAGTTTTTCTTGACTCAACTTGCAGAAAGAATGTGTGTGTTTTTTTTCCCCCTATGAATAGTTCTACCTTACAAATGAATAGCGGCACATCTTGGCAGGCCAGGCAGTGTACAGGACACATACAGGGTATGTGAGCACAAATTTTTTTCTCAATTTTTGCCAGGTTGGCATACATTGGCAATTTATATTTTTATCCAATCAGATACTATTGTACCACCACTCAACCGATACTGACATTTCCGATACTGACATTTCCGATAATGACATTTCCGATAATGACATTTCCGATAATGACATTTCCGATAATGACATTTCCGATAATGACATTTCCGATAATGACATTTCCGATACTGACATTTCCGGTTTCAATCCGAAATCACCTGAGAAAAACAACACAACACTGAGGACAATCTTCTCACAAGCTATCCTCGCTGAGGACAATCTTCTCCCAAGCTTTCCTCACTGAGGACAATCTTCTCCCAAGCTATCATCCTCCAATGCATGGTATCCAATATCATACAATAAATTGTAGCCAAAATATAACAAAATACACTTACATGTTATACAATATATTAATATCTTTTTTTATATAAAATAAATATATTTTCCAGTTCAATTGATTGAATATGAGCTATGTTTGTCCTGTATCGATCAGGTCAGGTCACTATGACCACAACCAATGGAAGTCAAGTCATAAACATTAACAGGGTCCTCTTGGCCACAAACAAATAAATTAATAACAAACTCATCTTGACTGCACAAATAATGGAATCGAGTCATAAAAATCAATCGTTGTTACTTGTTAAGCACTAAATTATATATTTAAAAAACAATTGTATATTACTGTTAGCATTGGGTCTACTTGTAATTTTGTGACTCAACAAGTTGATGGTAGACAACGTTCAGAACCCCCACGTATTTTAAAACTAATCTTATTCCGTGCACAATCTCCTTCAGTACATGGGAAAACCTGCGAATGATGGCTGCAGTTCCGTCCTAAGCAGCGGTAAAAGAAGCGTCGAGACTAAACAAACTCCTACAACAAATGACGTCAGGTGCTTATGTTGCCTCGTGTGTGACGTCGCAGATGACCTCGCGCAATGGTTATTAATGTCGGTAACGTGAGGGATTTCCGGTTCTGGCTCCCAGCTTCCACACGTCGGGAACCGAGGTGGGACCGGCGGGAAGTCTTCCGGCTCGCCGACTTGAAAAAGTAGTCCCATGCCAATCTCAACGTGATACTCCACGTGACAGTGAAAAAACCAGATTCCTGGGGGAGGGGAAAAAAAAAAGGTTTTAATACAACTTGCTGCGATTTTGCCAGAGGAATCAGAAAATTATTGTGCATGTATTTTTTTTTAATGTAAGAAAAATTCTAGTGTCTCGGTTTTTTTCCTTTTTATTTTACTTAAGCAGTTTAAATAGTTTACATATTTTTAATAATTGTAAAGCGCTTAGAGCTGTAAGGTAAGCGCTATAAAGAAATGCCTAAATAAATAAATAAATAAATAAATATTAAAATTACAAGGATACTATCTAAACAGATATTTATTCGTAGATCTGTAGGCAGTAGGCTTACTTGTAATTTCAATTTTTAAATATTTAAAAAAAAAAAAAGACAAAACATTATGAAAAGAACATAAAAAAAAAGATAATTTCAAACTGGTATTACCATCTTTTTATAGTGCAAACAATCGAACCAGGCGAAATTTATTTTGGAGATATCTCGTTGCTTCTCTGCTCTGCATTTTCACCATACATCAGCTGGCCATTCCATCGAGCAACCCATGGTATTCTAAATCACACCCCCCTCCTCCCTTCGCCCCCAGTCTTTACACCACTGCCAATCTTATTACGTTTTGATGGCCACATACCTCTGGAACGCCTAATGGTTTATTTACTCCGGCAACTAGAATTTAACTAGTAAGAAAAAAAACTATTTGGGGAGGGGGGGGGGATAAAAGGAAAGTTGCCTTTCTGTGATTCAAGCACATTTGGCTTTTTGGGATAAAAGGAAAGTTGCCTTTCTGTGATTCAAGCACATTTGGCTTTTTGGGATAAAAGGAAAGTTGCCTTTCTGTGATTCAAGCACATTTGCCTTTTCGGGATAAAAGGAAAGTTGCCTTTCTGTGATTCAAGCACATTTGCCTTTTCGGGATAAAAGGAAAGTTGCCTTTCTGTGATTCAAGCACATTTGCCTTTTTGGGATAAAAGGAAAGTTGCCTTTCTATGATTCAAGCACATTTGCCTTTTTGGGATAAAAGGAAAGTTGCCTTTCTGTGATTCAAGCACATTTGGCTTTTTGGGATAAAAGGACAGTTGCCTTTCTGTGATTCAAGCACATTTGCCTTTTTGGGATAAAAGGAAAGTTGCCTTTCTGTGATTCAAGCACATTTGCCTTTTTGGGATAAAAAGGACAGTTGCCTTTCTGGGATAAAAGGAAACTTGCCTTTCTGTGATTAAAGCACAGTTGACTTTCTGGGATAAAAGGACAGTTGCCTTTCTGGGATAAAAGGACAATTACCTTTCTGGGATAAAAGGAACTGTTGCCTTTATGGGATAAAAAGAAAGTTGCCTTTCTGTGACAAAAAGTCAAGGCCAGTCGACAAATTTACATGAGACTACATCACATTTTCGGCAGCGGGCCGACTTTTAACTTTAGTTCTTCAAATTTAAATTACCTCTTGCTACCCCTCCCCCTCTCTCTCTTCCCCATATAACGTTAAAAAATGCAATATATGTATATAAACAAATAAATAAATATACTTCGGACAAACCATGTCAACCTTTCATACGCCCGGCTCACAAATACCTGGGTTGTTGGCGTGAAAGCGCAGGATGGTATAACCGCCATCAGGAACCGTAACTGTGTCTTTAATAGGAGCGTTATGCAGATTTCGGATTATTTCCCCTCGGGCGTCTAGGTCCGTGACGTTTTTAGCATAAATTGATGACGCCAGCTAAAAAATAAAAGTAAAAGGGATTTTCCTATGATTCATTATATATATAAAAAATATATATATATACAACTAAAATATAAATACAGCATTAAAAATAAATGACCTACGTATCGTTATTCTTAATTAAACCATTTCACATTGATTTAATTTTCTATGTTAATCAGACGCCATGTCCACGCCAAACTGCCCCACTGACCTTGTCCATTGCCACCACACGGAAGCCGTGACCGTGCAGGTGGGTGGGGTGATTGGCGTCCCAGATGTGACCCTGGTCCACCAGTATGACCTCCACGACGTCGTCCAGCCGGAGCTTGTACAGGTGGACGCACTCGCAGAACTCCACCGAGCAATCGGACGTCACGGTGTCGTTGTTGCACGTCATGGACTGGGTCAAAGAAAGAGGTCAAATTCAGTGTTCCCGGGCGGCATCAATAACAACGCCACAGTACATAGAGATAGTAGAAAACTCTTGCTCGAACAGCACCTCAAAGCAATTATTTTTTAAAACTTTTTTTCTTTTGAATTACATTTTTAATTTAACAACCTTTAATAATTATAAACATAGTTTTTGTTAAAAATTCTTTATAAAATGAAATATCGAGCAATTTGGAGGGAGTGGGGGGGGGGGGCAAGTGTCTTGTCATGGATCATTGAATCTGTCTGGAGGGGGGGGGGGGGCTTAAAAATTTTTTAAAAAAAGAAATATCGAGAAATTTGGGGGGGGGGGGGGGGGGGGGGGCTGAAAATTTGACAAAACAAGCAAACAAGTAATGCATTTTATAGAATCTTAATTAGCTTAAACAGTAATAATCAACAACGATACAATAATAAAAATGGCACAACTATAGTCTCCAAAAGTACAACAATAGTCTGCAACGATACAACATTTGTCTATAAAGATACAACAATAATTAACAACGATACACCAATAATCAACAACAATACAACAATAACCCACAGCGGTCCACAACGAAGAGAATAGATAGGGAGGGGGAAAAAAGGGACTTACGATGCATTTTCAACATTTTAAGAAAAATGAGTAAAAGTCTTTGTTTTTTCATTGAAAAATATCTTACACTTGTATTTAGGACTAAATTTTATTTCAGTTTTACCAATCACACATCAACCAAATGTACAGGAATGATCCAGGGCAGGTATAGGAATATGAAGTTGGTGTTAACTCATTAAAAAAAAAAAGTAACTTCAGTACTTTTCCCCACGAAACCATAGTTTAACCAAGTTTAACATAGTTTAACCTAGTTTAACATAGTTATACCTAGTTTAACTTAGTTTAACCTAGTTTAACATATTTTAACCTAGTTTAACATAGTTTAACATTTGAATAGACGGAAATGTAGGGTTCACCTGGAGTAGATCCTTGTACTGGGAGAGAGGAGGCGAAGAGGGCAGCGTGTTTGAGATGTCGTTCATCTGAGGCGTCTGAAGTTGTCTGTTGCCTATAACAAACTGACAGTAAACATTTTTCGTGTGGCTATAACAAACTGACAGTAAACATTTTTCGTGTGGCTATAAAAAACTGACAGTAAACATTTTTCGTGTGGCTATAACAAACTGACAGTAAACATTTTTCGTGTGGCTATAACAAACTGACAGTAAACATTTTTCGTGTGGCTATAACAAACTGACAGTAAACATTTTTCGTGTGGCTATAACAAACTGAAAAGTATACAATTCTAGAAAAATAGCTTGGAACAAAAAAAAAACCCTAAAAGTATTTTATATATATTGTCAACAATAACAAAACTGAAAGCATGATTTTGATTTGTTTAAAAATGTGTATTACAAAAATAAATAAATACAAATAAGAACCCAATGAACAACCACAGCTTAAAGTAACCATTTTTATTTTGTTCACGATTTAAAAAAAAAAGAAAAGAAAGTAATACTTTAATCTTTTAGTTGTTTTTTCCCCCGTCTCTCTGAATAGCAGCCAGCACAAGGGTTTGGCTATCTTGTTATATCAATGTCTTGTCTATGGTTGTGGCATGGAGAATGAAGATTACATTTCATCCCACCTCTGCCCACTTCAGCCCGCCTCAACCCATTTCATCCCACCTCAGCCTGCCTCAACCCACTTCATCCGTCCTCAACCCACTTCATCCCGCCTCAGTCCACTCCACCCCACTCCAGTCCGATTAAGCCCGATTCAGTTCACTTCAGCCTACTTCAGCAAATAAGTTATGAAGAGTATGTATTCAGATTACATAAGAAAACACACACAAAAAAAACAACCTTTTCACCTCCCCTCCCCAATTTCGCAATTTAAGATAAACGAATTGTCCGGTTATATTTCTTGCATGCACTAGGGTAACCATTCTACCGTGGTATCAATTCTACCGTGGTATCCATTTTACCGTAGTATCCAATGGTACCGTGGTATCCATGTGTTGCCATGGTAACTATAGTTAATTAAAACAAAAACAAAGCAAGGAATCTGACGTACATCTCTGGTCGAGTACAGCACCGGGTTGTGAAACCTGGGGTTGTCGATGACCTTGAAGTCCATGGCTACTACAATCGTCCGATCAGGCGTTCTGGTGAGTGCTGGGTCATCCTCAACCATGGCTCTCAGTTGGCTCACAGGGATCTCTGTCGGAGATTCCCTTGAATTTATTGGGTTCAGGATCTTTGATAAAACATAGATTTCAAGAAAAACATAAATAAATTGTCAAAGCTTTACCACTGTAAACTACTACGAAATAAGACTTGACCTACTTTAAACATTCTAAAATTTGTTCTGTATTGACAATATCTACGTGTATTGAATGGTCAGTCAAAATTAGTCGAGGGATGAACTTTGACCCTCCTACCTTCCCAATTATGGTAGGGGCAGGGGTGGTGAAAGAGGAATTGAACTCTGCACCATCGTATACCAAAATGGCGGTCTGCTGAGCGTCCTTGAACCTTGGCCCGCAATCCAAAAGGCCTTGAACTCTCAGAAGGTAAGTGCCGACGCTCTGATTGGCCGTAAGTACAAAGTCATATCTGAAATACAGCAGTGTTGTTTTCAGCATTAATGGAACATCAAGCTGCAAGTGAATATTGTAACAGTGTACAAGATCACCGATACGTTTGTTTTGCTTAGACATTTAAAAATCTGTTCACCCACCTTTCTCCAGCAAATATATTAAAGGCGGCCACCTCCAGGGGTTGGACGGGCTGGCCATCGGTGGCTATGATCTCCAGGCTGTGGTTGTCCACTGAGATCATGAGTGGACAGTTCAGGATACCATTGCTGGCCACGCGGAACCTGTACCTCTTGCCCGGAGTCACCCTGAACACCTCTCTCGGGGTGGTGATGTTCAGGCCAGTTTTGGGGTTGTAGAGTCCTTTGAAGAAACCTTTGCCTGTCAGAACAAATTGGTACATCGAGTCTGTGGGGTTAACAGGCTATACGACGGGGACCCGAAATGCTGGTATTACCTCCTATACAGTGGGTTACTAGCTGAGCGCTCCGACCGAAGAGTGGATGGTAAAACACACATATATTTTATGATACTGTTCTTAAACTGGTTAATTGCCTGTCTAGCTGCAGTTGTAAAGAGCGATAACCTGCCTACCTCTTCTCCCACACACCTTTTATCAGAGCAAGGATTACCTATAGTTTTTACACGGTTACCCTTTCTTTGTGGCCAAAGATGCAGTAGATTTGATCATTTATAAGATACATCTTCACATTGTCACGAAGGACTGAATCATTCTCACTTATCTGAAATAGAAGTCTAGGACAGTTTCTTTGTTGTTTTTGTTCCTCAGAATCCTCAGTTAGATTTTTGAGTTCAGTGACATATAGACTACAACATTTTGGCAGAAGTAGAAAAAAAAAATGATCTTCAATTAAGAGGGACTATTGTTATGGAAATCAATGGTGCTAAAGGCTCCCAAGCCGAAGTGGGGGAGGGGTCGGGATGGGCTCATTGAGGATTACTTTTTATTCATACCTGAATTTAGTTTTGCATCGATCTACACTTGATCTTAAAATGATCTACACTTGATCTTAAAATGATCTACACTTGATCTTAAAATGATCTACACTTGATCTTAAAATGATCTACACTTGATCTTAAAATGATCTACACTTGATCTTAAAATGAATTGTGTTTTAAAATGTTACTAAATAGTAATTGTGTTTAATAATTATTATTTAAGCCATCATAAAAAAATATTATACTATTTTTTGTGTTGGAACTTCTTCATTAGTAAATTATTTTTTTGAAATGTTTTTTTTTTTTTTTGTGGTAACCTACCGCCACAAGAAAGCTAAACTATATTTAAAACTGCCGACTACACACGGCTAAAGTTTTTTGGCTAAAGGAGCAGGGTAAAATTGTGTCAATCAGCCATCACGCGCTCACTCGTGCCACGCGGTACAGATCTATAAATGCGTGATTGTGTGTGTATACATATATAGAATATCATTATAGTAATAAAATAAGGGTGGGGGGGGGGGCCCGGGCGTGACTTTTCCTTCGCATGGCCCTGGTTTGCAACTAGTCTGTGCTGGCCAAAGTGTCCGTGTTTGTGCTTTTGCCAGGTTTTTGCCGTAATTATTACTATCGGTAATAAGGGGGAGAGACTGATATCAGGTTCGGTAAAAGGAAATGAGCGAAGCAAAGTATGGGAAAACCTGTTAAAGGACGCAACAAAACAATGAACGTATCGGCAAGAAGCCTTCATCCGGGAACAAACAACAGCCCCTGCTGCAATGTAATATCCGAGAGGACAGCACAGAGGAATGTGACAGAACATGAGTTGATGAGAGATTAAATGCAGGCAAAGCTGGACAGAAGAGAGGGGAAAAAACAGTCCAATGCGAATGGTCGTGACGAGGAAGGGGGTGGAGAAAAGGTTTAAAAATGTGTATGAGAACATGACGTTCATGCCTTGCGGTGTCAAGGTTCCATAAGTCTGGATCAGTTTTGTTTTCCGAATTCACCCGTTTGGTGGGTTTGCACAGGGCATCACAACTACTGCAACCATTGAACACACAGCAGTAAATATACTATGACTACTTTATCATCTTACCGTTGATGAGCACGGAGCTCGGTTTGTTGTCCCCGTCGCCGTGGTGATGCTGGGCGAAGCTGGACGGGGAGTCCCGATGCCACCAGTCGTTCACGACAATGACGTGCTCGGGGAGGTCGAGGTCATAGAAGCCACGATGAGCCTCTCGGCCGGGCGGTTGGCGTATGACAAGATGGCCGTAGAGACCATCGGCGCGCTGAAGTCCGGAATGGGCATGCCAGAAGTGAGTGCCCGGGGTGCTGGCATTGAACCTGAAAGGGCGTGTGGCGGGGGTGGGGGTGCATGTAAATTAGCGTGATCAGCTTTTCTAATCTGGGTGATATGCATAAGGCGAGTGACGTAAGATATACATTAGATGAATAAAGATTTAACCAATTAACAACTCTATTCTTGCTATGGATGAAACGATTTTGTATCCAATCGTTGGCCTTGTCTTCTGTTTGCGAGCTATCTGTGTCATTGTTAAAATCTAAAATTGTGGACTGGCTTTGAATATTGGTGAACTTTTTAGTTATATTTCCTATGTCTTTAAACATACAATCCGATGAAT
>CAXITT010000809.1:59421-70913 GCA_964033795.1 Lymnaea stagnalis | reverse complement strand
TTTTATACATCCGTTTTTAAAACATCTATAACACTAACTTATATCTACATCCCCCTCTATGTTTCTTAAAAGTAGGCTCACTTATTTTTTATTTTGCAAAGAGGGGGGGGGGGGCTACTTAGCCAAGGGAACTTAGCAGAAATATTTTTAACCTCAGCATCGGAGTTAGGTTTCTTAAGCATAAATATATATTTATGACGTCATTAATGCATTAAAATTGAATAAATTACTGTATTAATTACTAAAAAAAAATACAGCAAAATTAAGCTTAAAATTAATACAACACATAATATACGCATTTAGAAATTTTTTTGTTGTTTTTTTTGTGAGTGGTTTATATCATTTTGAGAATTTTACATTTAATAGCTTGCCTATGCCTATATTTAGCACATTACTGGCAGACACAGGGTGGTACAAATATAGATTGAGTTATTTAAAATACAGTGGTGCCTCGAGGTACAAATTTAATTCCTCCCGTAACCTTGCTCGTACGTCAATGTGCTCAACTAGGAATTGTAGAATTTATATCACGATCCCACACTAGTAGCAGACATACATTTTAAAGAGAACGGACGGGCTACACTGAGAGGGACACTTATAAAGAGTTCCAAATGACAGGGGAGTGAAGAGGGCGCACCACCAAAATCCAAGAGGAAAACAACGTAAAGGCAGACCTGGGCTTAGAAGGATGGATGATTCGGAGAGGAATCTACAGCAGCTGGGAAACCAGGCATGGGAAAAGAAAGCATCAGTCAGGTCTGAGTGGAAGGATGCTGTGGTGAGGCAGGCCAAAGCCCTACAAGGGGGCTGTAGCGTCACAGGGATGGGTGGTCTGAGTGGAAGAATGCTGTGGTGAGGCAGGCCAAAGCCCTACAAGGGGGCTGTAGCGCCACAGGGATGAATGGTCTGAGTGGAAGGATGCTGTGGTGAGGCAGGCAAAAGCCCTACAAGGGGGCTGTAGCGCCACAGGGATGGGTGGTCTGAGTGGAAGGATACTGTGGTGAGGCAGGCCAAAGCCCTACAAGGGGGCTGTAGCGTCACAGGGATGGGTGGTCTGAGTGGAAGGATGCTGTGGTGAGGCAGGCCAAAGCCCTTCAAGGGGGCTGTAGCGCCACAGGGATGAATGGTCTGAGTGGAAGGATGCTGTGGTGAGGCAGGCCAAAGCCCTACACGGGGGCTGTAGCGCCACAGGGATGAATGGTCTGAGTGGAAGGATGCTGTGGTGAGGCAGGCCAAAGCCCTACAAGGGGGCTGTAGCGCCACAGGGATGGGTGGTCTGAGTGGAAGGATGCTGTGGTGAGGCAGGCGAAAGCCCTACAAGGGGGCTGTAGCGCCACAGGGATGGGTGGGCGCTAAATGTGACGTCACCGGTGCAGACATGGGGGGGGGTATTTATTTTTAGAGAGGAATTTTGTCCGGGATCCGGAATGTCCAATAAATTTTATCGTGTCATATCTGAGCTGGTGTCATATCTGAGCTGGTGTCATATCTGAGCTGGTGTCATATCTGAGCTGGTGTCATATCTGAGCTGGTGTCATATCTGAGCTGGTGTCATATCTGAGCTGGTGTCATATCTGAGCTGGTGTCATATCTGAGCTGGTGTCATATCTGAGCTGGTGTCATATCTGAGCTGCCCGTACTAAAGATTTTTTTCCCAGATCGGTCACAAAAATGTTGAATAACTTACACGTAACCAAATACTTCACAGACAGCAATAATAACAACAACAACAATGCCTATCTTTTACTAAGCTTTATGTAGTTCTTGTTCAAAAGAAACCAAATTGACAGTGATTTTCCAGACGGTGGTCACAAGGGATCAACCATTGCCACAGGGACGTCATTTGGGTAGGGCCGGGTGGGGCATTTGCCTCCTCCCCCCACGCGAATAAGCTGGTTTTATTTAAATTGTTATGTACTGTGCATGGCACCTCCAGAGTAAAAAAACAAATGAACAAACTAACCAAGTTTTGGTTTTTGCACCCCACCCCTCAATGAAAAAAAACCCTAAAATGACGCCCCTGCGTGACCAACTTCATCCACATGAAATTTTCTTGCAGCTCCATCGTGCCCCTCCCACCATTGACATGGGAAGGGGAGAGGGTTTGGGGGGGGGGGTCAAAAAAAATTTAAAAAAAAAAAAAAAGGAATAGAACAGAAGCCTGACATATCTTAAAACTTTCCTATAGGTATAAGGGATTTACAGCACAGCTTTTTCCATTACTGTAAGATCCCATAATACTGTATACAGCTACTGCTATAAATCTCGTTTATCCTGCTCATCTACAATTACATTGACAGACATAAATTACATTAACAGAAATAAATTAAATTTCATTGACAGAAAAAAAAAATCATTGACAAGACATAAATTACATTGAAAAATATAAGTTACATTGACACACACATTGATGGACATAAAGTATGAGAAATCTTAAAATTCTAAATTAGATTATTAACTGGAAATGTAGAAATTATTAAAATTATTAAAATTACTAAATGTTTGAGGTAGAAAGTAAAATGTGCACACTAAGAAACCTGTTTTTTTGGCCAAAAAGACCACAATGTATATCTCACAAAGAATGATTATATTACGTCTCTCACCGGCCACCACACAAAAAAAAAAATGACCCTACTACTTCCTTTTGAAGACAAAACAAAATTGACCCTATCACATATCTTGCAAGACAACACAAAACAAAATTGACCCTATCACATAGCTTGCAAGACAACACAAAACAAAATTGACCCTATCACATAGCTTGCAAGACAACACAAAACAAAATTGACCCTATCACATATCTTGCAAGACAACACAAAACAAAATTGACCCTATCACATAGCTTGCAAGACAACACAAAACAAAATTGACCCTATCACATAGCTTGCAAGACAACACAAAACAAAATTGACCCTATCACATATCTTGCAAGACAACACAAAACAAAATTGACCCTATCACATATCTTGCAAGACAACACAAAACAAAATTGACCCTATCACATATCTTGCAAGACAACACAAAAAATTGACCCTATCACATATCTTGCAAGACAACACAAAACAAAATTGACCCTATCACATATCTTGTAAGACAACACAAAACAAAATTGATCCTATCACATATCTTGCAAGACAACACAAAACAAAATTGATCCTATCACATAGCTTGCAAGACAACACAAAACAAAATTAAATTGACCCTATCACATATCTTGTAAGACAACACAAAACAAAATTGATCCTATCACATATCTTGCAAGACAACACAAAACAAAATTGATCCTATCACATAGCTTGCAAGACAACACAAAACAAAATTGACCCTATCACATAGCTTGCAAGACAACACAAAACAAAATTGACCCTATCACATATCTTGCAAGACAACACAAAACAAAATTGACCCTATCACATATCTTGCAAGACAACACAAAACAAAATTGACCCTATCACATATCTTGCAAGACAACACAAAAAATTGACCCTATCACATATCTTGCAAGACAACACAAAACAAAATTGACCCTATCACATATCTTGTAAGACAACACAAAACAAAATTGATCCTATCACATATCTTGCAAGACAACACAAAACAAAATTGATCCTATCACATAGCTTGCAAGACAACACAAAACAAAATGTATCATCATATAATTCACCTAAAATCTGAAGAAAAAAAATGTAAAAAAAAAAAATAGAAAAGCTCCATATTAACTGTGCCCCAGGCAAACACCTACAAAAAATGAGGACATCATTTTCCTAAAATGACAACTCAAAACAAAGGGGAAATTTTGCATTGAGAGTGTTATTTAACATGGCCTAATAATGTGTCCCTTCTTTATGTGACCATCTTCTTGTAAAACTAGGTTTTAACCAAGACAGAATTTAAAAAAAAGATCTTCACATCTCCATAGCAACGTATGACAGCTCAAAATAGGAAAATCTTCAGAGAGTTAACCAAAATGACAGCTTAGAAGATGATTTAAACCACGATGAGTTGACTGACTGGATCACCAACAATTTGAATGATCACCAGGCCCAAAAACAAATTTTTCATTAACAAACATAAAATGACACAACTCTTTCCAATGCCAGTCCGTGTTACGGATTGATGGATTCCTAGAGCTGGATATTCGGCAAATGAAAAAATGTGTTTAATCCTCATGGATGTATACAAGACAAGGTTGACACTTTGATGGCTCCTTAACTGTTTTCCCAATGTTCAAATTTCTTTATCATTTGAAGCGAACTACATTTTTTACTATTGCTGGATAATATTATAAGCCATAGAGATGCACAGAAAAATTTATTTTTATATATGTATATATCACAAGAGATTACAATTTTATATCATTTAAAACATCGCTCTTTTAGATAACGGCAAAATGCATATTATTATATTTAAAAAAAATTAAAACTCAGTGGATAAGGGCAAAAATCAATAAAAACAGGAAATAATAATAACATGTTTTCAGTATAGTGCTACTGGTTTAACATATAAATTGTGTATGCTTTATTTAAAAAAAAAATGCAATCAACAATTTCTCTTCCATGTAAAATGAGACGTAAAGAAAATGAAGAATTTGTTGATTCAAAATTTATTGACTAACGCTGAGAACAATTTATCAGCTGAGAGAGAAATCATCATGCCCAAGTTTCACTAACGGAATAAAATTAAATTTTCAACTTAAACAACAACATAATATAAAACAGATCATATAAAATTATAAAACCAGTTTATTTTTTTTAAAAATGGAACTCTTGGATAATTAGGGAAATTAAGTTTCACTAATATATTGATTGGAAGCTGGTACAAATACAATACACAGTCAAACAACAAATTAAGAGCAGATGAATGTGTGATTGGATGTTTGATAGTCTGATGATGTTTCTTGGTCAATTTTGATGTTTGATGGACAATTGATGCTTGATGGACAATTGATGTTTGATATTCAAATGATGTTTGATGGTTAAATGAAATTTGACGTGTAAACAAAATTTTATAGTCGACGGATTGTAGTATCTGTCGATGATCCAGTTGATGGTTTAACAATGCTTTAAAGTCAAATGATGGTAGAGGATCAAATGATGCCTGATGGTTAAACAATGTTTGCAGGTGAATGAGTCAGATGATGATGTGAGATGGTTTTACAATAGACACCAGAGAAACCCGAACCCACATTAAAGTAATTATTTATACTATTTACATCTAAGCATGACCTACTGATGGCTGAATGCAGCCCCTCGAACAATTTTGTCTTGGATTTGTTTGGAAAAAGAGTCAGTTATACCAATTTAAATAGTAAGAGACTTGATGTACAGTAAAACTTCCGATATGATAAAACACAAATTTTGCACACCGGTATAATACACAAGTTTTGCACACCGGTATAGTAAAAACCACAAACTTTCAAGCTTAAAATTTAAATAAAAGAGTAGTTCACATTCTTATTTCCTCTTCTGGTTAATGCATGGCTAACAAAAAATGTATGAGAAAAACTGAAAAATATCCAATAAAAATATTTTTTAAGAGCCAATTAAAAAAATAAAAAATAAAGGTGGAACAACTAAGAGTCGATATACATTTTCTAATAAAAAATCAAGTACCTCCAGGAAATTTTACTGGTTAAAGTAAGGCTAACAAAAAACTTCTGAAAAATCCTGAAAGTTCTGAAAAGTATCCAAGAAAACTGTTAATTATAATAAAATATTTAAAACCAAACATTAAAAAAAAAAATCGAATTACAATCACTGTTAAAAATGAAACACCTAAGAATCGGCAAACATCTCCCAATTAAAAAGATGATGGTATTTGGAAAGCAAAGAGCATAACATTCACTTTCATTAATACAGAATACTAATTTGCATATTTCATTTGATCTGAATAATTTAGTCAGGACCGTGTGTGGATCTGGTTAAGATATGTATAAGTCTGTATTGTACTTGGGATTGTTCACTAAACTTATGGACAGGACTGTATGTGCAATATTGAGTTATAACAGTGGTAGGTAAAACAAATATCATGACCAATACCTATTATAAGATCAGTAACTAATAATAAATATCTTGACAATTTGTTTCAGATCCTTTCACCATAATTTAAAAAAAAATGTTAATGTAAGTTTAGGTCAATTTTTAAATTAAATTAAAACTTAAAGACGACGAAATAAAACTTCATTTTAATATTGCACTATCTCTGTTTGAGCAAATGTTAAGAAAAGTCCAAAATCGCTTAAAAATACTGGGACGAACACGAAAAAGAATAATCAAGAGACCAGAGTAAAGAATGGCCTAGTAATATGGCATGCCGGCAACAATTTGGGCATTAACTAAAAAAAATTGTAAATTATGATAAAAAGTGTGCAGTGAAACTTTTAACTTTTTTTAGAACTCAAATTTTTAGCATGCAAATTTCTAGAATTTCCGTTTTCCTTTCTAACCTTGTAGATGTTAATTTTTAACTTTCTATTTGTAGCCATTTAACTATCACTATTACGAGTATTAACACTTTATTATTACCAAAAAAAAATTAATGCAAAACCGATCAGTGGTGGGAAATTTCAAAACAGCCACTACACAAAATGATTTAAGCAGTGGAACACCCTTATAAAAATGGTCATCCATTCCATGAGGGATTGATAATAATACTGAGCTTAAAAAATTTTTTTTCAAAAGAAATGAACTAAATTCTGAATATTATGTTCCTGGACTCTAAATCTAAAAAGTAAATAGTTGTAAAGACACTAAGGAATGACAAAGGCCGAATAGGACATTTAAAAAATAATGTTTACGTGGGGGCTGTCACCTTCCTCCCATAAACCAGGTAACGCCACTTCTGGAAACATAGATCTAGTCTTCTTTCATCCCATTCATGACACTTTTCACCAGCAATTAATTTTGCAAATGCTGTTTTCGTCTGTGATTTTTAAGAAATTTCAGTAATATTTTATTTCTTGCGGAAAAAAACTATGGAGGATTTCTTTTTTAAAAATAAGTGTGAGACACTGGAGGATCTTAAGAATAAAAAGCCTCACATTAACTTGAATGCATCACAGACTCATGAGAACCACTGCAATCTGCTTTCTGGTGTCACACAACAAATAAAAAAGATATCCATCAACGGATGCACATAAAAATATAAGAATGGATATGTTTTTTTAAAATACCATATTCAACAGTTTTAACCATTAACAGAACTAAAAATGAAAATATATTTATATGGTGTTATTATAATTTCGTTAGGAAAAGGATATTAATTTTTTTTTTAAGGGCTTACGAGGCTTAGAAAAAAATCACTCCTTTAGCCCAGTATTTTAAATTTAGATGTATTGTAAGTGAAGATTCAATCAATGCATTATTTGAATGTAGCTAAAGTCAATCCATAGAACATAACCATAACACAGAGGACACTTATTATCTAGAATTTAATTAAGGTTAACACAGAGAAAACTGTGAGCCTTGTAACGGTGGGCGGTGGTCAGTCATCGGCTGCCTGAGTACCATATTCAGCAGCGTCCTGCAGCAAGGTTTCAATGCTGTTGTCATCCACAAGTATAAAAGTGCGCCGTGATGGGCTGAACATGTAGACGTTCCCTGTGTACACATCAAACCACATAGCGTGGATGTGGAGATCTCCTGAGATAAGATGCTCACGTAACATGGGGTAGGTTTTTACATGGCTGGCCTGTTCCAGGCAGTGAAGCTGTGGGTTAGGTAAAAAAACCAGGGTAACAACTAGCAACAACAGGCATCAGCACCATTAGGACATAACAACAGTCCCATCTGGACCAGCTCCATCTGCATATATTGTGTGACCACGTTTAAAAGTGTTTGAAGTGTATGTGATGTGCATCTGAATAGATACGTCAAATCTTATATTTGGTTTGTGTGGCTATGTGTAAGAAGTAGTAATACATGTGTGTTTCAGCTCTGACAACATGTAACATGTGGTGCTGCACATGTGATGTGTACAATATTTATCCTCAATTTTCTAAAGCTATGCGCGCAAGCATTAAAGAATGGTTATCAAATTTTGTGTTCCATGAAATGAAGCAAAATTCATTCATGGCTTAAAAAAAAAAAATAGCCTTTAAGATCAATACTACATACTGCACTGAAATGCCATAAACATGGCTTAATTAATAACTTAGCTTTAGCTAAAATGTCTCAAAGCAAAATATTTGTGTTATTTTACAATTTATAGTTTTGTGAAACAAAAATTGAGACCTTGATCTTATTTTTAAAAAAAAAATACATTCATGTGTTAAATTGTGTGAGGATAGTTTAAACTGTTGCATGTGCCAGTTTGACAGATCTTACAACTAAGAGAAAAATGTATCATGTGTGTTGACCACAAACAAGATACGCTAACAACAGAGACTGGCCGTAAATATGTCTAAAGACGGATCTCATACCTGTGAAAACTTATCTTGGATACAAAACTTATTTTCTGGATCGATGATAGCGTCGATATCCTGCCCGCCGAGGTTGACTGGAAAAACCATTGGCTCGGTCGAATCGAAGACTTCTGGATGCTCCACATTGTCTGGGTACAGCTGGGAGAATTTATCCACGGTTCTCACGCCATGAAGAGCCACCCATGTCCTTAGAGGGGAGTTGTGCAGGTAGTGGGTGTGGTCACACTTGTTCCTTATGTCAAACAGAGCATAGGCAGCCTGTAGGAAAACAAAAATAGGTTTAAACTCTTATCTCTCTTAACTTTTAACTTAACTACCACAAAAATCTCTTAATTACCATGCACAATCTGGGCAAGCATATACTTAGCAGTTAAAGCTCACTCATATTTGAACTACAGTTAGAATGCACATGCGTAACTAATTATTTTAATGATAAATACCTTGCAATCAGAATGTCCGCAGACAACAACATTTCGAATCTTGTTTGTGATGCATCCAAGTTCAAGGCCACCGCCCTCTGAGCTGATGCTCCCAGCAATGTAAGCATCATAGTGCGGGACCATATTGCCAGCATTACGGAGGAAGTAGATTTCTCCGATCTTTGAGCTTACAAACTTGGATGGCAAAACACGACAGTCCATGCAGCTAACAAACACAGACTTAGGCTGAAAGTATATCGATAAAACAATTGAAGTATGCCCATTTTTTATTTAAAATAAATCCAGATGCAAATGCCCAGGAAGAAATTTTAGGCACCAAAGAAATAAATTCATTTATTTTCTCAAATATTTAAGTAAATGATGAATATATATTAATGTAGCAATGGACCTTTCTTGTAAAATACAATAGAAATTACAATATCTTCTTAATTTTTTAATTTCAAAATAATTTGGAAATCATATTTTTAACTTCTTATTATAAAATATCTTAAGTTTAAATTACTTCAAAAGAGAATTACAAGTAAATTTCAAATTTATTTATCTTCATTATAACTATTACCTGAACCAGTTGTTTTGTGACCTTTTCCATATCCGACACAAACTTGACCCTGTCAGCAACATTTTTGTTATATTTGATAACTCCTCGCAATATTTTGTTCATGTTTATTTAAAAAAAAAACACAATTGAAGATTACTGAATTACTGAATAAATCCACTCTTAAAAGATGATTACCTATGTATATAAATTTCTTAGCGAAGTAATTTGAATTTCTATCTTGCCTTTTAAAAACCTCAAAAATAGGGCAGTAACTAGATTTCACTAATTTTAAGATTTATATTTTAAAAAATAAATGATTACACAGTCCCACTTGTGAAGTGTTAATATAAATATGATCGCAGCGGAACATTTAATGTTTTACAGAATGCTTTGCAGCATGCCTAATCTCTTTGAGTGTCTGTAATTTCTGATGCTCACTATTTTATGGCAGTAGGCAGATCTGTATAGAAACATTCATAACATAAATATATAGCAAAGTAATAAACAGTAAAGAAACATTAATATCATAAATATATAGTGAAGTTATAAACAGTATATATACATTCATATCATAAAGGTATTGTAAAGTAATAGATAATTTCTTAAAAAATGTTATCATTTTAATCCCAAATTCTCCACAAATTGTAGTTATTAAGTTATTCAAAATGAATTAATATTGCTTGTTTAACCCTTTTGGAACTGAGCCTTTTCGGGGTGTCTACGCCAAAAAGACTGTGCACCTTTTAAGAGCTCGGCACTCGCATTGCAAAATAATTTATAAAAAATAAACTATTTCCTTTACATATATAAAACTATATACATTCTTGTATGACATTGAATGAACTAATATAATCTTTATAAATCAAACTGAAATCTCAACATTTATTCAAATTAGCTAGGCTGATTTGCATAATTTATGCGTGTAATTTTTTGTTAAACCTAAAATAAACATGACTTACTTGTATCAATTGTGTGAATTTTTGTATGGATAAAGCCTGAATAAGTCCTAACACTTGTGTTTTGGGGAAACAAGGCCTATGGAGGCCCTCTGGACATCTCTGGCACATGGTTTCTACTCCTTTTCCTGACCCAGGCTATTTTTCAGTTGCTACAGACACTCACTGTAACAGTCCCCCATGTATGACTAAGGGACATTCTCTTAAGATGAGTGTTACTGAGAAAGTTGTCTGCTTACCTATTTGTCTCTCTCATAAACATTTGAGTGATATTTAGTGTAAAAAATAGTATAAAGTACTTAAATGGGGTGCTTATGCCTTATTTATAGGACATATGTTGTCTAAAAATTCAGAGGGATCATCGCTATTTAGTTGAGAACCCTTAATACCCTAATAGCCTAATACTAAGCCAAGGCTTCACAACATTAGCATGACCTCTATCATTTTGATAGTCTTAATTACTTTCCTGGTTGTTTTCATCAGTGTCAGTGTCATATTCACTGCTAGAATATCGAAATCACTAGGAATAGATGATCAGTGTCACTGTCAGGCATTTTGGATTTTTACGATATTGCTTGCCACACAAAAATAAAATTCCTGAACACATCAAAAGCTAGTTAACTATCAACACTGGCTGCTATTACAATGCTGGATCAGGAATATGTAAGAAGCACTCAGATTCGTTGGAATGAAGACTAGCCAGCCAATCTCAAGGCTTGAATTATTGGGCCGATAGATCGGACCTCTATCTTTTTCACTACTCCACCCAGATTGGCCCATCCGTCCCAAGAGGGTTAAAAATGTTGAAAATTTAAAAAATAAATCTGAAATATTGCAGTTAAATTTAAATAAAAGTTATTTAAAAGAGACTTTGGCCCTTTGGTATTGATGCCAACCTCCGGTAGTTGATAGCTTGTACACAGACTCCCAAAAACCATGTGTATTGAAAAAACAACATATACACAAAAACTAAAAAGCTGAAGTTATAACAGCTTAATAATTTTGTATAATATAAGTATTAGCATTTTCATTTAAATTAAATCAGTTAAAGAAATAAAAAAAAAAAACACACACAATATTGAAAACAGTGTCAACAGGTCTAAAGCAAAAATTACATAATAAAAAATTTCCCAAAT
>CAXITT010000809.1:35844-56193 GCA_964033795.1 Lymnaea stagnalis | reverse complement strand
TGTTTATAACTGAATAATTTATGCCCCTGGTTATAACGGGATTGCGGGATGTATCCGTCAAAACGTTTTTAGACACCCCCCCCCCGTCAGAGCTCCCCGTCACATTTCCCCCTTTGTCACAACGCCCACTGTCATATGTCCCCATGGCCACAAACCCCCAATGTCATTAGTTACCCATGGCCACAATCCCGCACTGCCATTTCTCCCCACTGTCAAAGCCCTCAACTGTCAGAGCCCACTGTCATTGGTTCCTGCTTTAATGGGCCCCCCACCCCACTATCAAGGGTTCCTACTGTGAGACTTACGTGAGAAAAGCCCAGACATGTCTTTCTGTTTGTATACCCAGACACGTCTTTCTGTTTGTATACCCAGACGTCTTTCTGTTGTATACCCAGACACGTCTTTCTGTTTGTATACCCATACATGTCTTTCTGTTTGTATACCCAGACGCTCAGCGCTAGCTGAAAAAAACAACAACACATTTTTTGCGTCCAAAGTTGGTACGCTACACCCCTCCCCCCCCACACACACACACCCTCCCCCCACACTCCTCCGCTCCGCCCCCCCCCCAACCGAAGCCAAAACTGGTTTGTGAAAATTGACTGAAAGACACGCTTGCTTGAAGAGCAGAGAACAAATTCCTTGGTGTACCTTATATAGTGTACTTTACGCTTTGTGCTATGGACGTAAGGCAACCTTACGTTGTGTTAACCAAGAATGTAAAATTCTGGAAGAAGCGCCTATAGCGCACGGCCACGGCACGCCCGATTCCACCGGGTCGATCAGTTCGATTCCGCATTGGGCCCCGGCTTCCGTACATTCCCATTGCTACAAGAAATGGCCACTAGGTGGCGTCAGGCTCAGAAGAGGGGGTCATCTAACCGGCAGACGTCAAGATGGGCATAAATGATGGACACGCAGTTCGTCGGAAAACGCCAGAGGCCGGGACATTCCCTAAACTTTCGGGGACGTCGGGACGGGGGTTGCCTGTCATGGGGTAAAACCGGGACGACTGGTGAAAATGAATAAGCACTACATGGCACCAGCGCCGAAAACAACTTTTTTTTTTTTTTTGGCGTCATATTAACAAGTGCGACCAAAGATCCGGCAAAGTAGATANGATAGAGGGGAGAGAGAGAGAGAAAGAGAGAGAGTGGAGAGAGGGGGGAGAGATAGAGAGAGAGAGGGGAGAGAGAGAGAGAGAGAAAGAGAAAGAGGGGAGAGAGGGGGGAGAGAGAGAGAGGAGGAGTAGAGAGGGGGAGAGAGAGTGAGAGAGATAGAGAGAGAGTGGGAGAGAGAGAGGGAGAGAGAGAGAGGGAGAGAGAGAGAGGGAGAGAGAGGGGCAGAGAGTGGGAGAGAGAGGGAGAGAGAGAGAGAGGGGGAAAGAAAGGGAGAGGCAGGAAAGCTGGAATGCACGTTTAATCTAGGTAAAGACACGCTCAAAGGGATTCCAACAGACGACGCTGAAGCAGACAGCGACGAGGCCATGACAGGCAGTTCCGGGTCACATAACAACAAGAACACAGCACAGGAACTGCTCATTCCTGCCAAAGACAATCAGGGACTGGAACAAGCTTCAAAAAAGGAACAGTTGAGGTGAAAACACTTGACACATTTGCGTCTATTGCCTCGCAGGCCTTCCGACTCCCAGTTCCCGTGAAACATCCTCTTCAATAGCAGGCACAGAAACATCGCGAATCCCCTCTACATAAACAGGAGCCAGAATAATCAATACATTGATCGCGGGCCCTCAAGAGACAGATGAAGAAGCTGGAGTAGAGCCGACATCTGGTGAACAATCAGCAGTACGAGAAGTAGATGCCGAATCTCATCAAAACAATGGGTGACAACTGTAACGTGGCCGGCATTATGTAATGCTGTATCACGCCGAGTATTTCGTGGATCTACGCCACGCAGCTGAAATTGGCGACACACATGCTCAGCAAAGGTCAAAGCAAAGGTCAAAGTGAGCACAATAATTGGCTTCTTTAGGTCGGAGTTGGACACCTGAAATAATTTACAGGACTATTCTAACCTGGAAATAATAATTGAGATTCCCCGACAAATGATCTTCCGAAAATCTCATCGAATCCTTCCTTTGATCGGATGTCCATCAGTGGTGTGTCGATGAGCTATCACAACTTCTATGCCAACTACAAGAACCGTCTTCCTTAAATTGGCCCTAGACGTATGGCCCGTTTTATACCGAATGTTCATCAGTGGTGTGTCGATGAGCTATCACAACTTCTATGCCAACTACAAGAACCGTCTTCCTTAAACTTGGCCCTAGACGTATGGCCCGTTTATACCGACTTTTGAGAAAGCTTGCAAAATAAAAAATTTTCTGAAAAAAAAAAATGAAATAAATTCTGCGCCTTCTTGGGTTTCCACGGATTATTTCTGGTTTTCTAATAAATTTTAAGGTGAAAAAAAGGTCTAACTTCTATAATATATTTATCATTCATTACTTGTCTCTAGCCTGCCATATACACAAGACTGTAAATGACAATAATTCCAATAAAAAAATTTCTCCAAATTATAGATTCATAAGTGAAACGTCTTCATGGCTTTCATACATAACCGTAAAAGTTAACCAATAATGTTTAATTTAACAATAAAACTAAAAAGACAATTCATAATATATTATAAATTATGTAATAACTTCAACTTAAACGAATATTGCACTAATAACAGGACATGTTAGTGAAGAAGTTTCTTTTCACTTCAGTCGAGCTCCTACTTTAATAGTAAGACTGATATTCATATAGTTTAGAAATGAAAAAAAACAACAAAAACTTATTATTTGGGTATCTCTGAAATATATCTTTTTTATGTTAGCGAATAGAAGCTTAAGTTTTACATTTTATATCAATTATCAAATTGTATAATACCATATAATCAAAACTGTGGTATGATTTGGCCCAAAAACGTCAATCAATAATGGGCAACTTTTTATTTTCATTGCAAAGGAATTTACGCATGAGATCTGCTAATATTTTAGGAACAAAATGGATGGGCCGATTGTTTTAAAGTTATATTAATTAGTAAAAAAAAAACACACACCAAAACTGTGATGTTTAGTAATGAAAAGAGACCAAATTCCTCTATGGTGAAAGTGTCCAAGAGATGCCCAGGTTACAGATCAGCAGTGGTAGGTTACTCTCTGTTGGAAAACATGTCTGACCTTTGACCAGCGACCCACTTCATCACCTCGGTGTCATCAAGAACAAGTTCTTGCAAACCGTGTCCATCATTTATGCACTAGTATAGCAGTTGCCATCTTTAGGGTAGAACAGAGTTTCCGCATGGTTCTGTCGTGTAATACACAGCATTAGGACAAATGGAACCTACTAGAGCAAAGTAATTACTAGATGTTAGCAATTCAGAGTCATAGACAAAAAAAAAAAGATAATATGTGTGTTGTGTCATTCCTGTTTGTGTAATGACAGTTTGAGGAGCGTTGACGGACACAGTTCAGAAAATGGGACAGTTATTCTGAATGAAAAGTCAGAGGGAAATTCCCAACATGTGTTATAATAATTCCGGCTGTTCTCAAAATAAATTTGTTTAGCGTTAGGGGGTAAAAGCTAGTGTAACGTGTTATGTAAAATTTTATTTAAATTTATGCATTTTTAAAAAAAAGTTTGTGATGCCAATGATGGCATTAGCTAGTGTGTCTAAAAGTGTGTATTTTGTCTTTAAACTAAACAATTAAGAAACTGGTTTTACATACACAACTGCGTATTAAGCATTATCTTATTTTAACCCCCATTATAATTAGCATTTAAAAAAAAAACGAAATGAATTATTTCCGTTGCGGAAGTTGTGCGTACTATACGGCGCTTGCGTACACTCGCTAAGGATATGGTTAGAGAGTCCGTAAAGCCTTCTCTTTATTTCTAAAGATGCACAAAGATAAATGATACAGAAATCCCACTCGACATGTCTTAAGCTTTAAACTACTATACCATTTTATAGCATCCAAGAAGAAAACATGGCGCCATTTTGTTGATGCCTGCCCCAATGGAGTGTTTGAGAACTGTTGTGCCATTACGTATATTTCCACAAAAAAGAAAAGAGTGTACGTGTGTCAATTTTTTTGGGATAAACGAAATGGCGCAAATACAGTCGTACATGTCCCTTCACGGTTCACACGTATTTAGCTTAACTGAAACTTACTTTACGGAGTCTGATGCAGGTCAGCTCTCTGTACTACATACAATGGACATAATGCAAGGGGCGAGGGCTCAAGGTGGGACACCCGGCGAAATAAAAGAAAGGTGTGACAAAGTGAGAGAAATACTGAAGGTGATCAAATATCGAAGGTAATAAAATATCAAAAGTAATGAAATATCGAAGGTAATCAAATATCGAAGACCTTGCTGCAGCTATTGAGAAAAGTTATTTGAAGTTTATAATTATAATTACCACTTAATTGCTTGCATTACAAAACCTAAGGGGATAAAATGGTCTTTTGTTGTTACTCTGAGCATTTCGGGTACAACACAAGTATATCAGACATTATTGTGCAGAATAAGCATTCACAAGTTCTCCCCCCAGTCAAACGCCCATGCATGTTGGGCCAATGATCAGCTTTTATGAGTTCCGGAAATAGGAATGGCGTTCAATAAATAGGACGGGCGTAACTATATTTACGAAAATTGAGTCAATTCTGATTTAATGACGATACTCTCTACACCAGCCTCAGTCAAAGTAGACGTGCTAGCCCAACGGTTCTCAAATGTGTCGGTCACTGTAGCCTTTCGACCGATTGCATCACATGAAACACTGACAGCAGATATTCGACTTGGATCCCGTTGTAGGCAGTTAGACATCAGACATTTCGCGTGGATCTTTTAAGGAACGCAATCAGACAGCATAACTATGCCTTGGATGCTACTGAAGACAATCTGAACACAGACATTTTGCCTTGAATCCCGCTGTGGACAAGACAATCTGTACACAGATATTTTGCCTTGAATGCCGCTGTGGACACTCTGACAGTAGATGTACGCTTTGTATCCTAATGAAGACAGTCAGACAACAGACATCTGCCGCAGTTCCTGTTAAACACAATCAGTCAGAAGTGTGGCTTGGATCCTACTGAAGACCACCTAAACACAGACATTTGCATTGAATCCCGCTGTAGACATTCTCAATGCTAACATACGCATTGGTGCTTTTGAAAGAAGACAAACTTTAGACATTCTCCTCGACATTACCAAACACATACAATAGAAGTCTTGGGGGTAGTGTTACGGCATCAACCAGCAGAGTTAAAACAATGGCCAAGCATTACTTCCACGTCGGAGACTTTATCGTCTTCGGACTGACCGTCGTCATATCGATAGCCATTGGGATTTACTACGCTCTCTCCGGCGGGAGGCAGAAAACTACTGCAGGTAAGAGCGCGTGGGTGTCGTCATTTGACACGTTATGCATTCTAAATATCTAAAATTACCTAAGGTCTAAGTGCATCATAATACCTTTTGGTGTCAGCATGGGGAAGCAACTCTCATTTGAGACCGTGGTGCTCATCGATTTTTAGTTTTATTCACGTACTCAGTCAACTTTAAAAAAAAAAAGAAAATAATATTGCATAATTAAATTATCAAAACTTATCGCAGGCTGGACATTGGTGGAATACTCACCTGCCACGCTAGTGACTTGTGCTCGAATCAATTAAGAGCGAATGTCTCCTCCGTGCCTATGATCCGTTTCCCCCCGCATCCCTTGAACTGCCACCCTAACCCCAAACAGTATCTTTAAAAAAAAAGAAAGATGTTTTAGCCTTTCATTATGAAAAATGATTATATTGTGATCTTATAGTGATTCTATGTTGATTTTATAATGATTATATAGTTATATTGTGATTATAAAACACGTAAAAAAGATTAAAGTGCAGTTTACATATATTTTTCAGAAAAATAATTTCTTTCTTCCAATTTGTAAAGATATAAAAAGTTTATTGTATAACATAACGCAACCGTATAGTGTCACACTTTTTGGTTAAAATTTCATCCGTTTTCATGACGTAACATTCTTCCTCTTGGCAGAATTCCTGGTGGGCGGTCGCACCATGAGCTTTCTGCCCGTGGCCGTGTCCCTGCTGGTCAGCTTCGAGTCGTCCATCATGATGCTGGGCCTGCCGGCCGAGACGTACGTCTACGGCATCCAGTACCTGATGGGCTCCGTGGGGCTGGTCACCGCCATGCTCCTCAATGTCCACATCGTGGTCCCGATGCTGCACCCGCTCAAGATCACCAGCGCCTACGAGGTGCCCCCCGGGGGTGGGGGATCGGTGGTCACGGGAGGGGGGCGGGGGGAGGGGGTGTTAATTAATCATCTGAGAAGTGAACGTCTTTTCGTGTGTGTGTAATTGTATGTGTGTGTTTATGTGTCTTTGTGTGCGCGTGTGTGTGTGTGTGTTTGTGTGTTTGTGTGTGTGTGTGCATGTGTGTATTCGTATGTGTGTGTTTGTGTGTGTACGGGCGCGTGTGTTAGTGTATGCATGTGCGTGTTATAAATTTGAAAGGACTAAGTAAGCAGGCGTCGGTTAGACCAACACCAATGTTCATTAGCAGACGTCATAAACAATTCAGTGTGTCTTTAGATGCGGACGTTTAGAGTAGCACAGTGGGCAGTGATTCTCAATTAGACCACCACTTATGTACTTATGTTTACGGCTAACTGTTATGTCTACAGTACCTAGAGCTTCGATTCCAGTCCAGGGCGGTTCGATACCTTGGGACTATCATGGGCATGCTGACTTACGTAAGTACATACATCGATACTGTCAATCTTAACGCTCATCGACATGTGAGAGCGATACCTTAAGGTAGCTTAAGATACTGGCTAATTGAAAATAATCAGCATTTGGGGGAGGGGGAGGTGCGGTTTGCTGTAGTAAAGCCGTGTGGGGCCGTCCATAAAGTACGTCACGCTATTTTCTCCTCACATTTTTACCCTCCCCCCCCCCCAACCTTTTTTTCCCAATCAGTCACAAATCTGAGACAACCCCCTTCCCACATTAGTTCACACTCTCTAACTATAACGATTGTTTAGAAAAAAAAATGCTAATTAAAATATTTTCCCCTCACATTTTTTCCCCCCCCCCCCCCCAACCTTTTTTTCCCAATCAGTCACAAATCTGAGACAACCCCCTTCCCACATTAGTTCACACTCTCTAACTATAACGATTGTTTAGAAAAAAAAATGCTAATTAAAATTTAATCTAAAAAAAATTAATAAAAAACACTTTTAAACAATTAAATTTATAAAATTGACATCTTCTGTCAGAATACACCCATCACAACAGAAAGTTCAACAACATGTCAGTTTCGTGTATGCTTAAAAGTATAATGGTGTGGTAAAACTGCATCACGTCTACATCTCCAGGTTAACGATTTTCAATACTTCCGTGTCACGTGTGCTCTTCCTGGGCCCCATGTTTTTTTTTACCAAAGCCAACCGTTAAATTGTTGTTAAATTATATTTTATTCCATTGGCAGACGTGGTACATGGGTATTGTACTCTTTGGACCGGCAGTAGCTTTAGAAGCAGGTGAGTCGAAAACGTCTTCTATCTTTTTAATAATAAAATTAATGCGCTTTAACTTTCCACTATTTCTTTGGTACTTTGTAATATTGGGGTGATTGTAGTGTCAAAAAACAACAACAACAACAGCAGAGCGATATTACTTAAGTGTGCAAGTGTCTTCCTAAAATGCACATTTATACACGTAAGCCATGTTTCTTTGAATAATTGCTGTTTTTTTTTTAATTAAGCTGGTTCACTTTATTTTTAGACTATAATAGTTTTTTGTTTTAAAAAAAAAAAACAACTTTCGGCCAAATTGTCGTAATGATCATTATATTTTATTCGCCATTTTTCCAGTGACCGACTTCCCGCTGTGGAGCTCTATATTTGTCATCTCCTTCGTTTCTGTCATATACACGTCCATAGTAAGTATGATGGGCAGGCAGTGGGGGTGGGGGATGGTATGAATAGTGATGGTGTTGGGTCGATAACGGTAGGAACCCTTGATAGTTGGTTGGGGGGTGGGGAGGTCCATTAAAGCAGGAACCAATGATAGTGGGCACTGACATTAGGGGGGCTTTGACAGTGGGGAGAAATGGCAGTGCGGGATTGTGGTCATGGGGACATATGACAGTGGGGGTTGTGACAGAGGGGGAATGTGACGGGGAGCTCTGACAGGGGGGGGGTGTCTTAAAATGTTTTGGCGGATACATCCCACTATGTAGTAATAACAAGTGGCATACTTTATCCAGTTATAAAAAGTGACATATTTTATCCAGTTATAAATAAACAATGGCGTACTTGATCCAGTTATAAACAAAGGCGTACTTTATCCAGGGTGGGCTGAAGGCTGTTGTGTGGACGGATGTTTTCCAGGCAGTCATCATGCTTGCTGGTGTTTTGGCGATACTCATCAAGGTATTTATGTTTGGGCGATACTCATCAAGGTATTTATGTTTGGCGATACTCATCAAGGTATTTATGTTTTGGCGATACTCATCAAGGTATTTATGTTTTGGCTGTATATATATATATATATATATTCCGATAATTTATTTTGTATGCGCTCAACTTATTTAACTATTATTAACTAAAGCAGGCCTGCACAACTCAGAACGTTCCAAACACACTAAACGTTTTTAGTGCAGCTTCGCAAAGATTTTTCTACTCCCCACGGTCCAGATTTTATGAAGAAAACATGTAGTGCATATTTACACAACCGTAAAGATTTAGTAATTTAATTTGATTTAATAATATTTTTTTTTTTTAAATTTCAATTATACGTCGGGGAAAATCCCCCGAAATTGTACATTTATTAATTATTTAAAAATGAAATACGTTTTTTAAAATCATTTTTCTGTGTATGTAGTTTTTGAGATATTATAAATCGACAAGCTAGGGAATACTATTTTTAATTTACAATATTATGAATTTTTCACCAAAGTCTTCGGGGGCCGCAAAGTGGGTGCTAGCGGGCTGCATGCGGCCCGCGGGCCGTGTGTTGCGCAGACCTGAACATAGTTTCTGCTTTCTTGTCTTCAGTGTGAACCAATTTTATAGACGCATCATGACCGGCGACCCCATAACAATTAAAAAAAAAAGAAAGAAAGAAAGAAAACGGTACGAGAGAACAGATCGGAGATGTGTTATGGACTTATTATAGTACACATTGCTGGTCATCCACTGCATCCTGGCGTGTTCCAGTCGTCTTGACTTAGGCTTGCCATTGGAAAAAATAGGCAAGGACGAGACAGTGAGGCTGCAGAATGGAGCAACTCCACCCTCACTTTAAACAAAATGCAACACAACTCAGGCTGCTCCCTAGTCATTGCCCAAGTCAGGCTGCTTGTCAAGCCATTTCCCAAGTCAGGCTGCTTGTCAAGTCATTTCCCAAGTCAGGCTGCTTCTCAAGTCATTGCCCAAGTCATCCTGCTACTCAATCCATTTCCCAAGTCAGGCTGCTTCTCAAGTCATTTCCCAAGTCAGCCTGCTACTCAATCCATTTCCCAAGTCTGGCTGCTAATCAAACCATTTCCCAAGTCAGGCTGCTACTCAAGTCATTTCCCAAGTCAGCCTGCTACTCAAGCCAGTTCCCAAGTCTGGCTGCTACTCAATCCATTTCCCAAGTCAGGCTGCTCAAGTCATTGCCCAAGTCAGCCTGCTACTCAATCCATTTCCCAAGTCAGGCTGCTTCTCAAGTCATTTCCCAAGTCAGCCTGCTACTCAAGCCATTGCCCAAGTCAGGCTGCTAATCAAACCATTTCCCAAGTCAGGCTGCTTCTCAAGTCATTTCCCAAGTCAGCCTGCTACTCAATCCAGTTCCCAAGTCTGGCTGCTACTCAATCCATTTCCCAAGTCAGGCTGCTTCTCAAGTCATTGCCCAAGTCAGCCTGCTACTCAATCCATTTCCCAAGTCTGGCTGCTACTCAATCCATTTCCAAATTCAGGCTGTTACTCAAGCCATTGCCCAAGTCAGGCTGCTACTCAAGTCATTTCTCAAGTCAGGCTGCTATTCAAGTCATTGCCCAAGTCAGGCTGTTTCTCAAGTCATTGCCCAAGTCAGGCTGCTACTCAAATCATTTCCCAAGTCAGGCTGCTACACAAGCCATTTCCCAAGTCAGGCTGCTTCTCAAATCATTTCCCAAGTCAGGCTGCTACTCAAATCATTTCCCAAGTCAGGCTGCTACTCAAATCCATTTCCCAAGTCAGGCTGCTACACAAGCCATTTCCCAAGTCAGGCTGCTTCTCAAATCATTTCCCAAGTCAGGCTGCTACTCAAATCATTTCCCAAGTCAGGATGCTTCTCAAATCATTTCCCAAGTCAGGCCGTTACTCAAATCATTTCCCAAGTCAGGCTGCTACTCAAATCCATTTCCCAAGTCAGGCTGCTCCTCAAATTATTTCCCAAGTCAGGCTGCTCCTCAAGTCATTGCCCAAGTCAGGCTGCTCCTCAAGTCATTGCCCAAGTCAGGCTGCTCCTCAAGTCATGCAGGACTTATTAAGGCTCGCAAACAAGAAATTATTATTTATTTAAAAATCATCTTTTAAAATTAGTTTTTTTAGTTTAATGCTTGATTCCCCCCCCCCCCCCCGTGACCCCATTCGTAGGGTAGCAAACCATTCAATGAGAATAAGGGAGTTAAACAGTACACAATCTTTTTAAAATGACGCTAGTCAAATATTTCTCATAAATTTGGTTCACAACTTAATTCATGGCGTGACGTATGTTTTCAATGACAAAAAAAAAAAAAAATTATAATAAAAGAAAGAATGTGATGCTTAATAACAAATGGGAGGAAAAAACAGCAACTGTAATCGGAATAAACCACTGCCTGTGATCTGTTTCATTTTGGACAAATCATTATTTATTTCTGTGTAGACTGCAATGTAAGTTACTTTTGAGATAACGGGCTTTCATTCGTACCGACCGGAAAGAAAAGGGGAATGGAAAACAATTAATAAATTGTAATACCACAATGGGTTAAGCCCCTTGCTGGCAATATTGCAACCATGTATGAATTGTTTATTGATCACTATCTACAGCCATGTATGAATTGTTTATTGATCACTATCTACAACCGTGTATGAATTGTTTATTGATCACTATCTACAGCCATGTATGAATTGTTTATTGATCACTATCTACAACTATGTATGAATTGTTTATTGATCACTATCTACAACCGTGTATGAATTGTTTATTGATCACTATCTACAGCCCGCAAAACAATGGCGACCACAATGCGTGAACTGCCAATCTACTTAATTTACTTTAAAAAAAATTGCATTCAAATAAAGCATTTTAAAGATCCCCAATTAGTACAATCATCCCCCTTTTACTCCTATGCGGAAATACATTGTTATAAATTATGCTTTACGTAAAAAAAACATCTTCTTAAAATAGTGACATCCCGTAATGCGATGTGACATTATCCGTTCTTAGACATGACAAACCCTTTTCTGATTCCTTAGGTTAATATGAAAGCGGAAGCTGAACTACATGATAAATCATTTTACCATTTTTAACATTCAAATTATTCTTATGGTCCATTATTTCAGGGGACATCGGATGTCGGTGGGCCAAAGAAGGTCTGGGACATCGCCGAGAGGGGCGGGCGTTTTAACTTCTTTAAGTGAGTGTCTAAAATGTCTCGTCATTTTGACTCTACCACAATGCCTTACATACTTCTGCTGTTTATTTTGATTGATGGCCAATACATTAATGAGTGGCCAAATTCATTGATATATATATAAATATTTTTTAATACATTTTTTTTATTTCTACTGTTTTTTTTTTCAATTGCATCATATTCTCTAAATCAGTAATTCTCAAATTATTGCAAATGTACCACTGGTGTGACCATACTTTGTTCCAGGGGAATTACCAGGGAGTTTAAACGCGTAACGAAACCAATTAGGTCGGCAGCCATCCAATTTAAATGAGACAAATGTAAATGCTGGTCAACTAGCTTTGCTAGTTTATCCAAGTTTTACATTACAAAAAGAATAAGAACCCCCATAGTCCAAGCTTAACCACGCTGCGATATATGCTACACACCTACTTTCTTGCCTAATTAATTTTTTTGGTGTCTTTTTTTTCTATCTCGCCCTTAGCTTTGACCCTGACCCCCGCACACGGCACACGTTCTGGTGTCTATTTTCCGGCGCCGCCATCCGGGGGTTCAGCCTCGGTTTCAACCAAAGCACCGTGCAGAGGATCAGCAGCACCAGGACGCTGGCGGAGGCCAAGAGGATGCTGACGATCGTCGCCCCGTGCCTCGTGTTCTCGCTGTTCCTGGCCCAGTACGAAGGCATCGTGGCGTTTTCGTATTACACGGTCAAGAGATGTGATCCCTTTGAGTCCAAACAGATAAACGACCCCAATCAGGTGAGTGGTACAGTTGTTCAAACAAATCAAATACAGTAGCGGTACAGTTGGTTAAACAAATCAAATACAGTAGCGGTACAGTTGGTTAAACAAATCAAATACAGTAGCGGTACAGTTGGTCAAACAAATCAAATACAGTAGCGGTACAGTTCGTTAAACAAATCAAATACAGTGGCGTCACAGGGGACTAAATGGCTGACGGGGGGGGGCATTGGGTGGGCCCGCACCTAGTGACATCCTCCCACGCGGGGGACATCAAATGGAAAGTTAAGAGTTGGCAGAGTTTGGTCCAAACGGTAAAATCGTAGTTACACAAGAGCGAGTTGCCTAAAGAGCAGGGGCGTCATCAGAGCTGGCAGACTTTAGGGAGGGTATTGGAAAAGGGAGGGGGGGGGGGCTGATACTATGAGTTTACCCTACGTGCTAACTAATGTTCCCTTTAAGGTTTGTTGGTTCGTGTGCAAAATTATACAGTTGTGTGCAAAGTTTTACAGCATCATTTTTGCGTGTGCAAAATTTTACAGCCCACAAACTCAAACACACACTTACATGGAAATTTGCTGCGCGTATACTCAAAACTGCTGGGCAGCGTCTGTGAGATAGCTGCGCCGCCGCACAGCCGCGCAGCTTAAAGGGAATATTGATGCTAATACCAAACCAAGTGACGTCACTGCCAAAGTAGTTTTTTTTAAAACCCTTTTAAGAACAAAAACAACCAACCATAAATGTAAATATGATAAGTTCAGAACTCAAACGACATTAATCAAAAGAGTCATTCAACGTTAACAACGGCACTGAACTATTTGACGCTCTGATTTTGTAAATAGCCATCACCTTTAATGAAAATTTTTGGGGTTTAGGAATATGCTGTCATGGCGTCAATGAAATTTTTCATCGAAACTTAGTTCCCTTGCAGAATTTTTTTTTGTGTACCCTTTCAGATCATTCCATATTTTGTGATGGACATTTTCGAAGGTCTGCCAGGTATGCCTGGGCTTTTTTTGGCTTCGCTGTTCAGTGCTTCTTTGAGGTCAGTTCATTTACTTATAAAATAAATCATTTTAATGCATGTTTTTAAAAAAAAATAAGTTAAGGCAAACGGCAGACATTTGCATCACCACACCAAAACATTGTTTAAAAATTTTTTTTAATAAATTACTTCATAAATTGATGTATACTTTTTTTTGCTTCTCATAAAATCCTCTGAATGTTTGTTTACCTTTCTAACGTTTCATCCCTACACTATGGAAGCAGATTTGTCACTCTTAGAACACTATCTTGACCGACTTGTCACTTTGTGTAGGCTACACTACGCCAACAGGCTTGTCACTGTGTGTAGGCTACGCCAAGGATGATCATTACGATGTCCTGGTATTAACAATAAGAAATTGTTGAAGTGTTAAACAATCCTACCTCTAAACCCCCCCCCCCCAACCCCTTTTTTCTCCACTTTTCTTTCACGCCCCTCTAGCACCCTGTCATCAGGGCTCAGCAGTCTGTCCGCTCTATTGTGGGCAGACATCGTCCAGCCTTTGGTGGGACCACATTTATCGGAAACCAGGGCCACCATCGTAGCCAAGGGCTCAGGTCTGTATTGTATTCGGTGATGTCCTTGACGTGGCTGACCGTGGTGCCACCGTGGTGCCACCGTGGTACCACCGCGTCATCCGGTTGTTTTAGTCATTTGTATTTGTTTACACATAGGGGTTGGTTTACTTTTGTGCACTTGGAAAGGGGGGGGGAGGCTGGGTATATTTTGTGCATTTGTAGGGGGGCTGGGTTTATTTTGTGCACTCATGTGGGTTAGTTTATTTTTGTGCGCTCAGGTTGTTGAGTTTATTGCTCTTTGCTGAGTGTTTTTTGTTGTTGTTTTGTTTCGTTAAAGCCTTTGTGAATTGTGATGGGTTGTTTTTTTTTTTACAAATTATTACTTTTTCATTTTTTTCACTGTCCCGATTACATGGCATCAAAGAAGCGACAATTGAACCAAGCATTTTTAAATTGTTTACATTCCAGTTGTGTTGTTCGGCATCCTGGCCTGCGCGGTCGCCATTTTAGTGGCTCAGATCGGTGGGACTTTGACCCAGGTACGAGGTTGCGCTAAGATCCAGTTGAAATTTCGAAAAGTTCGATTGCATGAAACAAAAAAATGTTCCTGTAACAAAAAGTTTATGGAAGTGTGAAAAAAAAAAAGTATGCTTTGCTATAAATAATATGGAATAGCATAAAAAGGTTTAAAAGTATACACCGTTAAAATCATTAAACTTTATATCCCGTGCCAAGATCGCCGGAAGCCTGGTGGCTGCGTTCAATGGACCTTTGACAGGGCTCTTCTTCCTTGGATCTTTCTTCCCCCGCGTAAAGGCGAATGTGAGTGAATTTTGGTCATATATTTAAATAGGAAAACAATAAGATACAGTCACTCAAAGATCGGACTCATTAGCCATTCGAGAATCATACTGATTAGTCAATCAAGGACAGAACTCATTGGTCAACTCAAATGTCCGGACTCAAGAAGGTTATTCAAGAAGATGCAAAAATGTTTCACACACGATGAAGGATGGATACTAATCAATGATGCCTCCAAAGGTTGTGGGGTTGGGGGGGGGGGGATGGTGAAGAAGTTTATTCTCCAGGTTCCCTCATGATGGGGCTAAACAATTTAAGTTTTTTTTTAAATATGACAAATAATAAATGAACACCTTAGAAATTATAACACTATAAGACTACTAGTTTAAACAAAATTGAAGATCTAATTTGCTGTGTATGTCTGGAACTAACTGTGTTAGCAACATAGAGAAACTCGTGGGACGGATTTGTATTTTCAGAATGTGTAGTTCTCCCGACCTACACCCCCCCCCCCCCCCCAACCTTTAATTTTTAGAAAACGACCAAACAATCGAGCGAAGTCCTTTTGATAGTTCTTATTTTAAAGATAATCGAAAGAACCTCAATCCAAAAATTTATTTTAAAAGACGCTGACATCTCAAAGATTAATTATATTTAAAAACATTCGTCATTTTGGACGGGTATCAATCACTGCCAACCTCTTGTTTTTTTTCCCCAGGGGGCGCTGTTCGGTGGAGTCATCGGCCTCGTCTTCTCATTTTGGTTGTCTCTCGGCATCGTGTTCTCTCCCTCGGTCAAACCAACCCCATGGATGTCCCCGGCGCCAACAGACAGCTGCCCGCTCAATGGCGCCACGGGTGTCAACGTCAGTGAACTTTGGGGTAACGTGACCGTCGTCGGGGATGGCTACAGCAACGTGTACAACTTCAGCAACTTGTCCTTGGACCATTCCACGGTTGGCGTGTCACCACTGGACAGTCGCGGCGAACCGTAAGTTTGAAGGAAAAAAAAAACAAACAAAAAGCCCCACCTGTTTTAAACAAACTCGACTATATGAATATATACGTCGACATTTCGATCTTCTAATGTTTGGTTAATCCCCCCCCCCCCCCGGCCTACTCCAATTGTAATTAACAGCGTAGTTTGATTGATTGATTGATTTGATAGTTCTATCGCGCTGGTATCCATGCCACTTTAACATGCTCAGTGCGCTCTGGTCCTCCGAAATCTATTTAAACAAAAACATTTTTATTGTTTCTTAAATGATTTTTTATTATTTGCAATTCCCCTCAAAGATTGAGGCAAACTGTTCCATAATTTTGGCGCCATCGCTTCAAAAGAGCGCACTCCGTAATGATTTTTTTCTGTGTTCATCCACACTATAAATAGGAACACTCAGTAAGTGCTGTGCTGCAGACCACAAGCTCTTCAAGAACATATGTTTATAAATAAGTTCCTTGAGATATTCCGGTGCTGAGCCATCTTTGCAGCTGTACGCCAGGGACAGAATTTTGTAGTTAATGTAGTGGAATTATTTTGATACTGTAAGTGTGCGAAACGACCCCCAGGTGCTAATCTACAGTGTTTCGCGACCCAGTTGATTTTCAATGATGACACTGTTCTGCGCGGATGCTCAAACAAAGAAACTGATTTGGTTGTAAATCAATAAATGTATGGACACGAATACGGCGTTTGTAACAATGGTATATTCCTACAGGCTTTCATGTGTTGCCAAGCGTAGATCAATATATATATAATACAATAATGATGCAAAGACAAATACAGAAAATAACTTTGAATGAAAACTCATCTACAAACTATGAGTGTGAGCTCCTTTTATTTTTATTTTCGAAGTTGAAAAAAATGTATGTTACGGGTGGGCAGCATACGGCCCACGGGCCACATGCGGACCGCTGAAACGCTAAAGCCTTTTAAAATTAATAATCACAGTGCCGAACTGTAGACACATTAAGTTGGGTTTTTTTTTAATGCCCATCTGCTTATTTTTCGAACTGAATTCGGAGTAAATTTTTTAAGCCCCTCTTCAATGACGTATATTAAAATTAGAGCTCTGAGTTCGTAGGAAATCATTGTAGTCCAGAGTCCAGACCAAAAAATTATTTTAAAAAAAAAGAATTCCCTTGCCACTCTCTGCATACACAGTTTTTCCGCCCTTATTCTATTCAAGGCTGTAAATGGCGATAATGAATCACATACCATTTAATAAACTTTGGATATTCCCATTCTTATTATAGGAATGTGGAATAATTCATTAAAAAATATCATTTTTCATTTTAATAACTCATATGAATTTTCGTCTGAACGATGCGTTAATTTAACCAAGCTTGACCCCAAATGAAAGCTTCTGATCTATGAGGAAAGCGATTTCTTTGTTTCTCTTTATTATTATTTTAATTTTAATTTTAATTTTTTTTTTTTTTTTGCAAGGGAAGGAATTGAGAAATTGTACACACTGTCTTACCAGTGGATTGCGGTTCTTGGGACGTTGAGTACTGTTGTATTAGCCTTGATTTACAGTTTATTCACTGGTGAGTCATTGTCCCCATGTCAAATAGTTCTATCCCCCTCACCCTTCCCCCCCCCCCACCATTTTCAGCTGCAGCCTTTAATATAAGTCCAACAATCCATAATTGAATCTACGCGCCTTTCGCGGTAAACTAAAGAAAATGATAGGACCCAGAATAGACAACGGTGATGGACTCTTTAAAACAAACAAACAAAACCCAGCTAACAATGTAAATATGGTTGTGCTTGGTATGTGTCATTAACAAAAAGCATCACGGGGTAAGATTGCTTTACACAGTGCTAGCAGGGCTGCCACACCTTGGGAAATTTCCCAAGATCTTGTGTGTGGGGGGGGGGGGGGGGATTCCACACCCCCTTAAGGGCCAAAAACCACTTTAAAAAAAAAAAAAATCACCAAAACCCTAAAAAAAACAACAACAAACTCTTATATATATTCATGATCTTGGGAAATCTTGGGAAATGTTTTGACCAAATCTTGGGAATTTAAAAAAATTGAATGGTAGCCCTGAGAGCTAGGATGTAATGTAACTGTTGAAAGGTAGAAGTGTAATTCTAGATGTCTCTTTACATGGGTTGCTGTTCCACGAACACCCCCGGGCAGGCACTAACAAACCCGGTGACGTGGATCCACGGTACCTGATTGGCATGTCGGGCACGTTCCTCATCTGCTGGCCGAAAAAAATACAAGATTACGTCGGCAGTTTGGGACCTCAGTACATCCGAGAGGAGTATAAGGTCAGTAGGTGCGGAGGTCATTGAACAATTTACGCCTGACTTTAAACGTTTTTTTCTTTAATGCCCAGATCCCTGAATTAAAAAAAAAAAGATCCAGATCCGCTCTTTGACGTCATACATCTTTCTCTTTTCTTTTTTTTACTTACCCCAGCTCAAAAGAAAAAATCTTCTTTAATGTATTTTTCAGTCTTTACCAATTCCTTCTTATAAGGGATTTTAATTTATGACAACGAATGTCAGGCATGAAACTGAAGTGATAAAATACAATAATAATGCTAAGGAATTCAATTGACCGCTTTTTTATATATAGAGAGATTTATGTTATTTTTGGGGTAAATACTAACAAGCAAGAAGTTATTTCGGGTATTTTTCGGGGGTTGGGGGGGGGGGGGGCCAAAACTTGACCGGCTTTTTTAGTTGTTTATTTTTGGAGACCCCACAGAAAAGCAATTTAAATTAAAAAATGCAACTTAAAAAAAGGGGAGGGGGTAATACCCAAATGACGTCACTGCTAATAAGATCTAAACTTCGTTTATAGAGCGTATAAATTGTATTATAGCTTATACCTTTAAACAAGATAGTGTAGGTAAAAAATGTTTTAGAGATCTATTTATGTGTTTACAACCCCATTCCATCCATCCCTGTTGTACTACAGCCATGAAGGGCTTTGGCATGCCTCGCCACAATCCTTCCACTCAGACCACCCATCCATGTGTCCCTACAGCCTATGTAGGGCTTTGGCCTGCGTCACCACAATCCTTCCACTCAAACCTAACTGATGATTTTATCTTCCATCATTCCCTACACATCAATTGAGCAAATGGCTACATCTATATACAACCTTCATGTTTACAACCTCCGCCTTCAGACCAGGTTTCCTGATCCCGCCAAATTCTTCGAGTTGAAAGGTACAGAGCTGGAAGTCAAGGTGATGATGGACAACCGTACCCAAGACTACGACAACATGACCAATGGTCACCTTCTGCTGGACCAAAGTTTACTATCGGACTCAGTAAAACCGGAACAAAATGGAGGACACACAGACGAATCACGTGACAGTCCTGACGACAGATCGTCTAAAATGAGACAGTGACTTTGGTTTGAAATAGTCCTCAAAAAAATGTTATGACATTGTAATGTATGAAAAAAATACATATTTTTTGTTACTGAATTAATATGCCTCTGAACTTATATGTTCCTAAATTTAAATGTAACTGACTTTATTTCGTAACGATTGTTCTTTAGTTATTGAATTTATTGGTTACTGACTTGTTTTTTCCCTTAGTAATTTTAAAAAAAAAATAATTAAAAAATCAGTTTTCGTGTGTTCGTCTTTAAATTCCAGAGCTCTTCCAACTAAAGGATTTATACATTTCAAATCTGTTGTTAACGTCGATACGGTCCAAAAGCTGGACAAAAAAAAAAATGGCAATCGCCATTTAGAGATCACATTTTTAGGATACAAAATTTAGTCCAGACGTTCATATTTTTAATACTATTATTAGTTTGTAAGTTTTTCCATGCGTCGCTTATCCAACGAATTGGTTAAACGTTTTTTAAATTCTAAAAAAATCCTTCAATAGAATGTTCTAGGTGAGCAAGAAAGTAGGGTGTACTGGTGAGTTCAATAGCGCGCGAAATAATGAAAGCCCCGATAACTGCGCTAAAATGAGTCATGCGAATAGCCCAAATGCGTTTGGTCGTTTTGTGCGAAATATTTCTTTTGTTTCGTGGTGATAGTCTCCATTTGAATATGGCATAATACGTCTACAGTGTATAGCGGGGTGGGACATAAGAATATGAACAGAGTTCAGGGGCGCGACGAAGGGCGTGGTGGCGTACCGTTGTCGGGGCGGCGTGGCACAAGTTGGGCTGGAGCTTCGCCTAAAGTGCTTTTCTTGAATGCGTGTTTTATCGATTAGTTTTAGCAGACGTTTGACTGCGCGTGATGACTGACGCTCAGCGCGCGCTGAAAGCAAATTGAAAAAAAAAGCCAATAAAAGCTATTCACTGAATCCTGGCGCGGTTGTTAAATACCAAATGATGCTTTACAAAATTAAATATAAACTTCTTAAAAAAAGACATGGACTTAAAAACAGTTTATGTAATGCATAATTAAATAAAGAAAGATAAGGCAGAAATATTCAAACCAAGTTGTCTTGTTCGGGGGGCTTCTCAATTTAATACCTTAGGCCTTCTGTCAGGATGTCTAAATGTGACCTTCTAAGGATTTGAACCGCGTACTTCTAGAAAGCTGATTGATACAATTTTTTTTTTTGGGGGGGGGGGGG
>CAXITT010000809.1:25825-35839 GCA_964033795.1 Lymnaea stagnalis | reverse complement strand
CAACATTTAAACGATGAACGATGCATTTAATATTTAAAAAAAAATTAATGAGATCATTTCGGAGAAGTGTGCAGGGAGCAACGTTACGTGATCTCTGACCTAGTTTGCATTGCCCCAACAGACGATTAGGCGTCAATGAAATTAGCATGATAAAGATATGTAACCCAACACTGCTTGCCACAAAAAAGAAAAAGAAAGATATACAATGTGTTTCTTTAGTTATTCTTGACACATATAATAAAATGGTTGCTTTAATTAAGAATATTTATGAATTTTAAAAAGAAACGAACGCCTCATGCCTTCTAAATATGCGCACTTTTTAACCCTTCTTGTCATCTTTGTCCCAAAATCTAAAACTCTGCTATTTAAAAAAAAATAAAATAAAAATAAATCTAAAAACAAAAAGGCACCCATCGTGAAATATGTTGGTTAGTCCTACGGTGTTCATCCTGCCGGTTAAGTTGTGCGAGCTCTAAAATGCACTCATTGGTGGACGCACTTTCTCTGATATCTCTCTTTGCAAAAAAGGCCGCAACTCATTCAACAATGAGTATCTAATTTTGAAATCTCAACACGCACGATTCTCTAGGCCTGAAAGACAGTATAGTGTAATGGTGCGTTCAAAACAGTGCGCATAATAAAATTTCCCATAACTGCGCTAAATGAATTGTAAAAAAAAATAAAGATATAACAAATGAGTTTGGTGCGTAATTTTTTATTTGTTTGTTTGTTTGTTTGTTTGTTTGTTTTCGTTTTGTTTTTGCTTCTTGTGTGCGGACATCGCCTTAAATAAAAAAAAAAAAAGTGTGTGATAAAAATGAATTGTTAAAATGAATGGGACATTAGAATATTAATATAGTTCAGGGGCGGTGGCGTACCAAGGGCGAGGGGGAGGGGGGTAAGCACTAATTGGGAATCGTATAAATTTCATTACTTGAATTTTTGTCCGGTAACTTTAGTACATGGGAAGTTCAGGCATTGCCGCCGACATTTTGTTTTGGGGGCGGGCTATATAGAATAGAAATTTTTTTTTAAAATGTAACAAAAGCTGTTTAAAGAGATGTTCTTTAAAAGACGAATCTAAACGGTTAAAAGTAAGGGAACAAAATAAAATTTCTTCAAATGCATTATACGCAACGAAAGTCTGTGCAGTCGGGTCGCATGAAATTCTATGTAGCCAAAGGATTCGAATCGACCGTAGAATAAACCTTAAAATGTTTTATTTGCATTATTTTTTTTTTGAAAATATCTTAATTTTAAGGTAGCTTAATTATCAAGGAGTGGGCGCCACAATGAAATTGAGGCCTAATTCGGGTTCCTATGACTGCCCTCATTTCAACAGACGTGCGCACTGTGTAAAGTGTAGTGCTGGTGGGTCGACGCAGACAGGATACTTTTAATTGGAACCATCTTGCGAAGATTCCCTTAGCACGGTCGACCACTTTCATCCTGACAAGGGTACACTAATTGGGTCATGAGCTCTCCTTGGCCCTAAGATAAACATTAAGATGACAAAACGGCTGCCAGCTCGAAATTGGCTTTGCTTTTGGAAATTAATTTTATAACTTGCTGCCGTATATAACATTAAACTAATAATATGATGAGGATATTTAAATTGGTCAGATAAGAGGTCCAGCGACCAGCGAAGCTATATGAAATGCTCATTTGTAAAGCTGGGATGACCGTCCAGTTCATAGGAAAATGAACTTGAATGTGTTTGACGAAGAAAGGCCTCGGGACGAATTATTCTCTGAATTGTTCATTTCGAGTTTGAAGTAATTTTCTACGCACAATGAAGATATACACAACCAGACAACCCCATGTCAACCCTTACCTCCAGCCCTTCCTTCCACCTAAAGCCCACAATCCCTGCCGCCACACAGGGCCGAACTTAGACTTGCTGAAGCCCTAAGCTATACACTATCAGCTTTAAGTCCACTGGCCCTCCCCCTACCATTCTAAATAACATCAGCTGGTCAAAGACGAATTAAAATATTAGCCTTTTAAATACATAGACATTTGTTGCTTTTAATTTCAAATTAAAAAAAATAATATAGAATGTGTTTACATTCAATGTCAAAAGATGTGCTATTCAGTTAGGCTATTCAATGTCAAAAGATGTGCTATTCAGTTAGGCTATTCAATGTCAAAAGATGTGCTATTCAGTTAGGCTATTCAATGTCAAAAGATGTGCTATTCAGTTAGGCTATTCAATGTCAAAAGATGTGCTATTCAGTTAGGCTATTCAATGTCAAAAGATGTGCTATTCAGTTGGGCTATTCAATCTATCGCTTTGTGTACACAGAATGCCTCTCAGTTTATTTGTAACAATTCTCTTTCTCTGTGAAAATGATCTTTCTCCTGAACAATTTGTTACCGCGAAACACAGGAATAGTCGAAATATTGCTCACGAATTTAGCAAAAACTAACTCAATGTTGTCTTGAAATATGATTTGATGCAATCAATTTGTTAAAAAATGTTCTTTTTCAGGATAACTGTTTGAAGCGCCGAAGTTAACCCGTGAAATTAATATCAATATGGCGTGGACATTCTTTTATTTTAATGTATCTGCTGCTTGACCTAGCTGTGGCCCTGAAACTTCTAAATCAACTAAAAAATTTTAAAAAATTAATTAAAAAATAATTGTAAATTTTTGCTCTTCTAATTACATTTGCCTCAAGGGTGTCTATGATATGAGTGATGGAATTCACTCGAAATTTTCTCTTGAAGAAAGCTGTTCAACAGCATCAGGTGCAGCTCCACCACTGACTTGTTTTCTTCCCCTCCTCTTTCTTTTCACTGCAGACTTATATAAGTAAAAGTGGTCTTATGACAATAATAATAGACTTATCTTCTACACACAGACAATCAAGGTTTTAACTTCTTCTTCAATGCCATTAAAATGTAGTGAACATCTTTTTGAACACGATTACATTTAAATAAGGCACAACATATACTGTTATACACACGCTATACTCAAAGACATCAAATTGCAATGAAACCAAGAACCTGGTAAAAAAAATTAATAATAGTAAAACAGAGAAGAGCAGAGAAAACCATAGCAGTGGCAAGGCGGTAAGGACAGTTGATCGTTTTGTGATGAGATTCACCCTATGGATGTAGTATCCTAAATATCCTGGTCGTCTGCTGCATCCTGAGTCTATTTCCAGTCGTCTTGACTAAATCTCGCCTTTGGATCAAATAATCAAGGACGAGAGAGTGAGGCTGACGAATTGTGCACCTCTCCCCTCACTTTAAATAACATACAGCTCAGGCCAAGGCTTCTAGTACTCGAGTCGAAAATTGCCTTGGTCGTCTTCACGTGCTGAGGACAAACAACATAGGATCCTAATTAGAGGTAGAGGTCGACAAAAGGTGCCTGATGCTAAAGAAATTACGTAAAGCAGACAATTAAATTCTAGTATTTAAATTATAAAATTTTAATTTGACGAAAATTTGCGAAAAATAAGTAAAAGAAACTTAATTGAATAAAGGAAAAGGAAAAAAAAAGAATAACGCTACTTTTAAAAGGATATTTTCTGAGGCAGGATGTGAGGCCCTTTAGCGACCCGACTGCGGCTCGGACAGTCGGCCACAAATCGGTTTTGACTCCGAAAAACTTGGGTCTTGACCGGTTCTTGAAAATAAATTTGGCTCTCATTTTTTTTTAAATCGTCCTGCTGCAGATTTTTGGCTCTTTTGACTAATGAGTTAGCCCAACACTGCCCTAAGCTGTAGCTTATTAAGCCTACAGGTATATCCGGCACTGCCTCCACCTCTGCTTACACGCCGCAATCATCCCACTCAGTTGTTAACTCGAACGTCACGGCAAATTGATTCCACCGTAAACAGCTACCAGGTCTGTCTGTCGTGACAGCTGAACAGTTGTCTTAAGGGATTGTGAAATGACGCTGCACATCTGAGTCCAAGTTGGCGCGTGCTGACGCCATGATTTCCCGGCAGACCCTAATGTGTGCTTGACCGTCTCCATCACGACCGAACGATGAGAAGGTTCTGTTGCGACACGTCCCGTGGTCCATCGGCGGCGCGGAATCTCTTTATTGGCAGCACTACGTTAACAATGTTGTGGTCAAGGGTTGATATGTGTTGGCCCAGTCTAAACAAAACATTTGATGGCCCAGTCTAAACCAAACATGTAATAGATCAGTCTAAACAAAACATTGATGGCTCAGTCTAAACAAAACATTTGATGGCTCAGTCTAAACCAAACATGTAATAGATCAGTCTAAACAAAACATTGATGGCTTAGTCTAAACAAAACATTGATGGCTCAGTCTAAACAAAACATTGATGGCTCAGTCTAAACAAAACATTTGATGGCTCAGTCTAAACAATGCATTTGATGGCCCAGTCTAAACAAAACATTTGATGGCTCCATTTTTTCACATCGGATGACACTGTGCTAGCATCGGAATGGCCATTCAATGAACGAAGTGGCTATTCGCACACGGGTACCAGAAGTGAGACTTTAGGATTTAAAAAAAAATATTTAAAACATTATTGTTAGGTTTATAAGACAAAATGAGGTATACAATGAAAGATAATTGAATGGACTATATGTTTGTGAAACTTACTTCTTCAGTTTAAACTAAAATAAACTACCACAAATGACATCCGAATAGCATTGAGTCTAAATGGACCCAGACACACAGCGCCGCCTTTCGCATCCGGGTACCATTTGACCAATCCTATTTGGTTGTCATTTGTGATAGTTGCCATGCACATTTGATGCCTGGGTCATGCCCATTTGATGCCTGGGCCATGCACATTTTATGCCTGGGTCATGCACATTTGATGCCTGGGTCATGCACATTTAATGCCTGAGCAATGCACATTTCATGCCTGGGTCATGCACATTTGATTCCAGGGTCATGCACATTTGATGCCTGGTTCATGCACATTTGATGTCTGGGTCATGCACATTTGATGCCTGGGTCATGCACATTTGATGCCTGATTCATGCACATTTGATGCCTGGGTCATGTAAATTGGGTAAGATGCGTCTTAAAAATGTCATATCTAAGCACTGTCATATGAAGCCTGGATCGGAGAGGCCAGCTCCTTCCGGCGGCCATCTTGTTAAACGTATATCGATAGGTGAAGAGCTTTTAAGTTGGGGAGGGGACGGCAAAAATATTGGTCCACCCTGGGGGGCACTTACCCCAATTACGCCACTGTGTCTGACCCCATTAAAAAACGTTGTTATAGTTTCTCTGGCTGTTCATATTATGTCGGACATCAAGCACGCTAACAAAATAACACGTTCATGTACAGGAGAGGGCTGGTTTAAGTTCAGGGCTTCTAAAATCGTTAGGCGTGGCAACAGAAGGGAGTCGCAAGCAAATGGGTGTGGCAACAAAAGGGAGGCGTCATCAAACTAGTGTGGCAACAAAAGGGAGGCGTCATTAAACTGGCGTGGCAACAAAAGGGAGGCGTCATCAAACTGGCGTGGCAACAAAAGGGAGGCGTCATCAAACTGGCATGGCAACAAAAGGGAGGCGTCATCAAATGGGCGGGGCAACAAAAGGGAGGCGCCATCAAACGGCGGGGGAAAAAAAAGGGAGGCAGCATCAAAAGGGCGGGGCAACAAAAGGGAGGGCGAATCAAAGGGGCGTGGCAACAAAAGGTGTTTAAGTTCAGGGCTTCTAAAATCGTTAGGCGTGGCAACAGAAGGGAGTCGCAAGCAAATGGGTGTGGCAACAAAAGGGAGGCGTCATCAAACTAGCGTGGCAACAAAAGGGAGGCGTCATCAAACTGGCGTGGCAACAAAAGGGAGGCGTCATCAAACTGGCGGGGCAACAAAAGGGAGGCGTCATCAAACTGGCATGGCAACAAAAGGGAGGCGTCATCAAATGGGCGGGGCAACAAAAGGGAGGCGTCATCAAACTGGCGTGGCAACAAAAGGTGAGGCGTCATCAAACTGGCGTGGCAACAAAAGGGAGGCGACATCAAATTGGCGTGGCAACAAAAGGGAGGTGCAATCAAAAGGCGTGGCAACAAAAGGGAGTCATCATCCGATGGCCGTGGTAACAAAAGGGAGTCATCATCCGATGGCCGTGGTAACAAAAGGGATTCATCATCCGATGGCCGTGGTAACAAAAGGAAAGTATGATCTAATGGGCTTGGCAACAAATGGAGGCGCAAACATGGGCACCCATACATCAGGAGTTAACTGAATGGGAAGCAACAACAATTAAAGCTACGTTGATTTGGGAACCACTGAAAACTACAGGCATTTGAACACGTGACTTATATTATGACCTAGTTATTTTAAGAAAGAAAGAAAGATACATAGATAGATAGAGAGAGAGAGAGAGAATATGTGGAATGGTGACAGAGAGAGAAAGAGATGTGTATATCACTATGATTAGGCACAATTTCAGTTCCAGAGAAGTGTTAGGGTAAACAATGATAAAAGCTCTTCCCTTGACAGAGACGTTGTCACATTCTATGGAGTGATATCATTGACATGTTCACACTTTTGAGGGAGATTTTTGTTTGTACGTACGCCATCTATTGAATGAAACCATTGACTAAGATAATATGTTGTCCGATGCTATTGGCACAGGCCACCCATTTAAAGATATCATCTACGACGAAGCTATCTATTAGCGTTTTGCCCTTTTCAAAAAGACTTTTCTTTCATCCGATGGCGTGTATCCTTGAATTAGCTTTACATGAATGGAATCTTTCTGTGAGTTGCTTTAACATAGCGGTCATTTAAGGGATTCCTTGTGTCTCATGACCCGCGTCGCTGACAGACAACTCGTTATTTTAAACTCCACTGACCAACACTCATTCCAACATGGCCAAGCATCACTTCCACGTCGGAGACTTCATCGTCTTTGGACTGACCATCGTCATATCGATAGCCATTGGGATTTACTACGCTCTCTCGGGCGGGAGGCAGAAAACGACTTCAGGTGAGTGCCATGATGACTTTACATCCACAGGATAGCACTATCTTTTATCCACATACGCGCATTATCGTATGTCCACACAATAGCGTGATGGTGTTGAGACTTTCTATCAACACAATGGCATTATAACTTGTTGAGATTATAGCCACATAGTGGCATTGTCTTTGTATCCACATAGTGGCATTGTCTTGTATCCAAATAGTAACACCATCTTATATCCATACAATGGCATTACCCTGTTGAGACTTTATATCCACCTAAAGGAATTTTCTTGTTGAACCATTTCAAGATTTGAACAACTTGGAAACGTTGATTTAACAACACAAAAACACCATGAGCCCTGACAAATTACCAGAGAGATTAGACATTAATCGAGCAAAGTCCCCTCAGAACAATTTGATCTGTCTAGGTATTGCGGATCTCATGATTATAAAACAAAAAATTAAAATGTGGTTCAAATGTTTTGGTGATTTTTTTTTTTTTGGGTGCGACTATTGGTACCCGGGTACCAGAAGTGAGAGTTGGGATTAAAAAAATCATTTAAAATTTTATTGTTGGGTTTGTTAGACAAAATGAGGTATCACATGAAGTATAAGTGAATGGACTTTATGTTTGTGAACTTAATTCTTCAGTTTTGCTTGAGTCTAATGGTACCCGGGCGGCGCTGCGTGTCTGGGTCCATTTTGATTCAGTGCTATTCGGATATCATTTGTGGTAGTTTATTTTAGTCCCTAAACACTCAAAATGCCCCCCCCCCCTTTTTTTGGAAACACCGATCTAAACATTGTTTGTATTGTGACTTTTCAAATGACTTACTTGAACGTACATATATTATGAGGTAATCTCTCAGAACTTAGTTTTTTTTTTTTTTTTAAATATTTTTTTTATTGAACCAGAATACCTGGTGGGTGGCCGGACAATGAGTTTCATCCCCGTGGCCATCTCGCTGATGGTCAGCTTCGAGTCGTCCATCATGATGCTGGGAATGCCGGCCGAGGCGTACGTCTACGGGATCCAGAACGTCATGGGGTCGTTTGGGTTCTTCATATCCCAGATGTTGGCCGTGTACGTCGTGGTNAAACACTCAAAATGCCCCCCCCCCCTTTTTTTGGAAACACCGATCTAAACATTGTTTGTATTGTGACTTTTCAAATGACTTACTTGAACGTACATATATTATGAGGTAATCTCTCAGAACTTAGTTTTTTTTTTTTTTTTAAATATTGTTTGTATTGAACCAGAATACCTGGTGGGTGGCCGGACAATGAGTTTCATCCCCGTGGCCATCTCGCTGATGGTCAGCTTCGAGTCGTCCATCATGATGCTGGGAATGCCGGCCGAGGCGTACGTCTACGGGATCCAGAACGTCATGGGGTCGTTTGGGTTCTTCATATCCCAGATGTTGGCCGTGTACGTCGTGGTGCCCCTGTTCCACCCTCTCAGGATTACCAGCGCTTATGAGGTGAAAGGGGTGATGGCCGTGCATGTGATGATGGTGTAATGATGGTGGAGATGTGATGATGGTGTGATGGTGGAGAAATGTGATGATGGTGTGATGATGGTATGATGGTCGAGAGATGTGATGATGGTGTGATGATGGTGTGATGATGATGTGACGGTGGAGATGTGATGATGGTGTGATGGTGGAGAGATGTGATGATGGTGTGATGATGGTGTGATGGTGGAGATGTGATGATGGTGTGATGGTGGAGATGTGATGATGGTGTGATGATGGTGTGATGGTGGAGAGATGTGATGATGGTGTGATGATGGTGTGATTATGGTGTGATGGTGGAGATGTGATGATGGTGTGATGATGGTGTGATGATGGTGTGATGGTGGAGGTGTGATGGTGGAGATGTGATGATGGTGTGATGGTGGAGAGATGTGATGGTGGTGTGGTGATGGTGTGGGGGTGGTGTTGTGGTGGAGATGTGGTGATGGTGTGGTGGTGGAGATGTGATGGTGGTGGGATGATGGTGGGGTGGTGGAGATGTGATGGTGGTGTGATGGTGGTTGGAGATGTGATGATGGTGTGATGATGGTGTGATGATGGTGTGATGGTGGAGGTGTGATGGTGGAGATGTGATGATGGTGTGATGGTGGAGAGATGTGATGATGGTGTGATGATGGTGTGATGATGGTGTAATGGTGGAGATGTGATGATGGTGTGATGGTGGAGATGTGATGATGGTGTGATGATAGTGTGATGGTGGAGATGTGATGGTGGTGTGATGGTGGAGATGTGATGGTGGTGTGATGGTGGTGTGATGGTGGTGTGATTATGGTGTGATGATGGTGTGATGATTTTGTGATGATGATGCATTGATGTTGTGATGGTGGTGGAGATGTGATGGTGGTGTGATGGTGGTGCATTGATGGTGTGATGGTGGAGATGAGATGTTTGTACAAGGATGAAATTACCGGGCTGCTGTAATTTTCTTGTGTGGTAGGAGTTGTGTATGCTGGGGCGCTAGTTGACGACGGTTTAGTGCTGGTGCAGTGTAGCTGTAAAGGTGCTTTTTGTAGTAGATTTTTTTTAATTAAAGAAGTGATGTAGTGGTGGTGTGATCATGATGATGCAGAAGGGTTGATGTCCAAGAGGGCAAGTAAGATTACAGAGGTAGGGCCTGTGTATTGGTCATCAAGTAGTTTATTAGACAGGGGCTCTTAACCAGGGGGCGCCCAAATTCCTTACGGGTGCGGCAGGAAGTACCGGAGTTGGGGCGGGAAGACCCAGAAAAGTCAGGTTATTTAAAGTTGTTTTTTTATTAGGAACAAGAACTGTTTTATTGTTTGTACCGGTGCATTTATGTTGTTGTTTTTAGTAAGTCAATCAACGATGTCAAACTACAATAACTGAACTGTTGAAATAGTTTTTTTAAAAAAAATCCTATTAAATACTTTTTATCCGGGATTACGCAAGTGTGTGTGTGTGTGGGGGGGGGGGTGTTTTGACACCATGTAATGGTGCGACCCTTTTAAAAATTCAAGTTAACCAGCCCTGTTCTAAAAGATTTGTTGAACGGCTCGGGGAGATTAAGGCTGGTACTTCTTTTTTTTTTTTTTAAG
>CAXITT010000809.1:9760-23656 GCA_964033795.1 Lymnaea stagnalis | reverse complement strand
TGTGATAAGGGAGATAGACTATGGTGTAAGGTTGTGATAAGGGAGATAGACTATGGTGTAAGGTTGTGATAAGGGAGATAGACTATGGTGTAAGGTTGTGATAAGGGAGATAGACTATAGTGTAAGGTTGTGATAAGGGAGATAGACTATGGTGTAAGGTTGTGATAAGGGAGATAGACTATGGTGTAAGGTTGTGATAAGGGAGATAGACTATGGTGTAAGGTTGTGATAAGGGAGATAGACTATAGTGTAAGGTTGTGATAAGGGAGATAGACTATGGTATAAAATTGTGATGGGGAGATAGACTACGGTGTAAAATTGTGATAGGTGTGATAGACTATAGTGTAAGGTTGTGATAAGGGAGATAGACTATGGTATAAAATTGTGATGGGGAGATAGACTACGGTGTAAAATTGTGATAGGTGTGATAGACTATAGTGTAAGGTTGTGATAAGGGAGACAGAATGGTAAAATAAAAGGAGTGCCATCACAACAGTCTTGAATCAATTAAATTCATTGAAACTTGGATACACTTTTAAACAGTACAACCATCCATTTTTTCGCGACATGCATTAGATTTGTGTTTTCCCCATCTATTTCCCTTGCAGGATGCTCCTCATAGTAGCGCCGTGTTTTCTCATATCGCTGATCCTTGCCCAGTACGAGGGCATCGTTGCCTACGCCTTCTATGAAACCAAGAAATGTGACCCGTTTGCGTCTAAACAACTGACCGACCCCAACCAGGTGAACTGCTATCTTTTTAGGGTTGTCTTTAGCTCCTCCCCCCCACCCCCATCCTGTTACTTTACTTCAACTGGGGGGGGGGGCTTTCAAATGTTACTTTACTTCAACTGGTGGGGGCCTTTCAAATGTTACTTTACTTCAACTGGTGGGGGCCTTTCAAATGTTACTTTACTTCAACTGGTGGGGGCCTTTCAAATATTACTTTACTTCAACTGGTGGGGGCCTTTCAAATGTTACTTTACTTCAACTGGTGGGGGCCTTTCAAATGTTACTTTACTTCAACTGGTGGGGGCCTTTCAAATGTTACTTTACTTCAACTGGTGGGGGCCTTTCAAATGTTACTTTACTTCAACTGGTGGGGGCCTTTCAAATGTTACTTTACTTCAACTGGTGGGGGCCTTTCAAATGTTACTTTACTTCAACTGGTGGGGGCCTTTCAAATGTTACTTTACTTCAACTGGTGGGGGCCTTTCAAATGTTACTTTACTTCAACTGGTGGGGGCCTTTCAAATGTTACTTTACTTCAACTGGTGGGGGCCTTTCAAATGTTACTTTACTTCAACTGGTGGGGGCCTTTCAAATGTTACTTTACTTCAACTGGTGGGGGCCTTTCAAATGTTACTTTACTTCAACTGGTGGGGGCCTTTCAAATGTTACTTTACTTCAACTGGTGGGGGCCTTTCAAATGTTACTTTACTTCAACTGGTGGGGGCCTTTCAAATGTTACTTTACTTCAACTGGTGGGGGCCTTTCAAATGTTACTTTACTTCAACTGGTGGGGGCCTTTCAAATGTTACTTTACNGGGGGGGGGGGGGGGGCTCTCTAAACGGTGCGTTGTAGCTTTAAAGCCCGTGTCTGAATTTTGCAGATAGTCTCACTGATATTCGGTGCGACCAGGGCAGTCGTCTCACAGGCGGACGATCGGCTACCCGCTTTCGACTTGTAGGTTTCCCCACCCCTTGTCTTTCTATCGCTGGGGGGGGGGGAGACTTGAAGTTATGTTTAATGGTCTTCTTTACAGATCTCAATTATTGCTATCTCAGAGGCCAGCAGTTATCCGTGGTGCTTTCCTCCAGGTTGCGCAATGCTGATTTAACACTTGATGTGGTCTTTGCTTCGCCTTCCGAGAGGTCTTCGAATGCGCCTTCTACGCACAACTCACCACATGCACGGTATATCTGACGTGTAGGACCTTGATGCTCTTCACCCTAGTCACTTCTAACACGACTTTATCGTTTGGTGCCATCTTGCTCCAGTGTTGCCTATGACGTGGGTTACACATTTTCATGGAACTCCTCTTCAAAGTCAAAATTTCACTTTTCAGCTTCTTCTCATGTTACCAACAAACCTCTTTCCAAATTGATCAACATCGATCTTGTCTGTTTCCGCAGATCATCCCGTTCGTTGTCATGGACATCTTTACCGATCTGCCGGGCATGCCTGGGTTATTTTTAGCATCACTCTTCAGTGCCTCGCTCAGGTTTGTCCAAAGTATAAAATAAATGGTTTGGCAACTCAATGGGTTAACTTTACGTTTGGAAACCCTGGGGTAACAGGCTGGCTTCCTCAGCATACACACGCTGTTTGAAAAGAAAAGGGTAGGCCATAAAGGCTGGACAGGTTGTGAGAAGTTTGGAAACCCTGGGGTAACAGGCTGGCTTCCTCAGCATACACACGCTGTTCGAAAAGAAAAGGGTAGGCCATTAAGGCTGGACAGGTTGTGAGAAGTTTGGAAACCCTGGGGTAACAGGCTGGCTTCCTCAGCATACACACGCTGTTCGAACAGAAAAGGGTAGGCCATAAAGGCTGGACAGGTTGTGAGAATGGCAGGCAGTTGGCTGTCTAACTCTACTGTACGTTGAGCTGTCAAGAGGGAATGGCTGGAAGTAGGCTTTCTAACGCTACTGTACGTTGAGCTGTCAAGAGGGAATGGCAGGCAGTAGGCTGTCTAACATTACTGTACGCTAGACAGCCAAAAGGAAGACGTTCAGCTGACGGGCAGAAGAAACACAGTTTGGCAGTTTGCCTTAAAATGTCCCTCAAGCCCTTGGACAATCGAAACCTAAACTGATTTAAAATACCGAGACCTAAGCCCACTGGAAACACTGAGATCTTATTCACGGGAATCACCGAGACCCACACTCACGGAAAACACCGAGACCTTCACTCACTGGAAACATTGAGAACTGCACTCATTAGAAACACAGAGACCTAAGCTCACTGGAAACACTGAGACCTACACTCACTAGAAACACCGAGACCTACACTCAGGGAAAACACCGAAAACTCACTGTAAACACTGAGACCTACGCTCATTAGAAACACCGAGACCTACACTCACGAAAAACACCAAGACCTACACTCACTGGAAACACTGAGACCTACACTCACTAGAAACACTGAGACCTACACTCACGGAAAACACCGAGACCTACACTCACTAGAAATACCGAGACCTACGCTCATAGAAAACACCGAGACCTACACTCACTCGAAACACCGACAACTAAACTCACTGGAAACAATTGCGTCTGATCGCACAATCTGGCGAGCAGACTTCACTGTATGGGGCAACACTCTTCATAGACTAAAATTGCCGCTCGTGCCCAAAGAAACGACTCAGCGAGGAAGAGCAGAACTGCCTCAAAAGTACGTGTGTTCCACTTGCGGGAAAGCTTTCCAGGCACAAATAGAACTCACATGCCACCTGCCCGCTCACAGTTAAATACAGCCTGTAAATTGAACATCTTTAGTAAATCGCACGGTAAATACAGCTTAGTTACATTGATTGTAAAGCTATTTTTTGTTTACTTCGAGAATCGCACCATACATGTGTCTTGTCTTCTTCATCTCCCTGCCAGCACTTTGTCTTCAGGACTCAGCAGCCTCTCGGCCCTGCTCTGGGCGGATATTGTTCACCCGATCGTTGGGCCGAGGATCTCCGAAACCACAGCGACCATCATCGCCAAAGGTTCAGGTCAGTGTCATGCTCTGCTCAGTGTCATGGTTCAATGAACTGACAGTTAAAGATTCTGCTTTTCCGATGTGGGTGATACGTTAGTCTCCAAGTGTTAGTTACAACTACGTTGTAAACACATTGAGACGTTGTGTATTTGCTGATATACATCATGTATTCGGCTGATATATCCTGTATTCGGCTGATATATCATGTATTCAGCTGAAATACCTTGTATTCTGCTGATATATCATGTATTTGACTGATCAATCTTGTATTCGACTGATATATCCTGTATTCGGCTGATATATCATGTATTTGGATAATATATCATGTATTCAGCTGATATATCATGTATTGGCTGATATAAGATGCATTCGGCACCCGATGGCATTTATAATAACTTCTTTTCAGACTTTTCTAACAAAATATGTATAACAAAATGTTCTGTATAACAAAAATATGTATATTAAAATGTTCTGTATAACAAAAATATGTATAACAAAATGTTCTGCATAACAAAAATATGTATAACAAAATGTTCTGTATAACAAAAATATGTATAACAAAATGTTCTGTATAACACAAATATGCATAATAAAATGTTCTGTATAACAAAGCGTGTAGTATGATAAAGCGTGTAGTAGAATGAAATGTGTAGCATAATAAAAAATAAGTAGTTTAATCAAATGTGTAGAGAAATACAACAGGTTGTGTACATTGCTGTTTCAGTTGTGATCTTCGGAATTCTCGCGTCTGCCGTGGCCATCTTGGTTTCGTCTATAGGAGGCACTCTAACACAGGTGGGCTCAAAAGTTTGAAGTTGTTTACATAAATGTCCGACACCTTTGTATCGTAACTGTGCGGGTCCTCATCAGTGGAATGTCGGATAAAACAATTATATTAATCGTATATAAAAAAAAAAAACTGGAAAGATTTGACTGAACAGCATAGACAACATTGGTACTAATGTTATGAAATCCTTGGCGTGTTAGAAATATTTTCATACGGTCAAACGTATATATAGGTGTTTTGTCACCATCCCGATACGACCGAGACAACTTTGACACAGAAGCAACATGGACACAGAAGCAACATGGACACAGAAGCAACATGGACACAGAAGCAACATGGACACAGAAGCAACATGGACACAGAAGCAACATGGACACAGAAGCAACATGGACACAGACGCAACATGGACACAGACGCAACATGGACACAGAAGCAACATGGACACAGAAGCAACATGGATACAGACACAACATGGACACAGAAGAAACATGGACACAGAAGCAACATGGACACAGAAGCAACATGGACACAGAAGCAACATGGACACAGAAGCAACATGGACACAGAAGCAACATGGACACAGAAGCAACATGGACACAGAAACAACATGGAAACAGAAGCAACATGGACACAGAAGCAACATGGACACATAAGCAACATGGACACAGAAGCAACATGGACACAGAAGCAACATGGACACAGAAGCAACATGGACACAGAAGCAACATGAACACAGAAGCAACATGGACACAGAAGCAACATGGACACAGAAGCAGATTTGGGAAAGGAATCGATTAGAATGGATATAAGGCGTTAACTTAAGATCTAGGGAAGTGGTCCTCACGTGATTTAATCACAGGGGCCGATTCACCGGCTCCCGGACACTGTTGCGGGCAAGGCTAGGGTTTGAAAAAAAAATCCTACGCAAACTGCACATATCTTGTTTGTTGTGCATAACAACACAAAAGAACAAAGTAATTCAATATTTAAAATGAAGAACAATTTGAATCAACATAAAGTTATTTTAATGGCAATGTTATGCATGGGCCTGACTATTGGCTCAACAGATTATCATCAATGTCCAGCGCCATACTTGTCACTGCTATACGGGGTACCCGTACGATTGCTAGGCGAGCACACACGACGTAGTTTGAGGACCCTTGATCTATGGCCAACAAACCTATAACCAACAAATAAGTCTACCAAATAACGAGGGGGGGGGGAGGAATACAAGGTCCCAACACTAGATCAGATGTCTACAACCATTTTTGAGACAGGAGCCATTTTTTAAAATTGCGTCTGAAAAGACTATGCAAGCCATATTAAATGAGTATTTTAAAAAAAAGAGCCGCATCTTTTCCTTCGAAGAGCCACCTGTGACTCTGTGGCCGCGGGTTTCCAACCACTGCCCCAGACAAACGGGACCACCATCAAACTACCACACACACACACAAACGCACTAACTATTGCCACTGGGGTTGTTATTAAATTTGTGTGTATTGTTCGAAATTTACCTGCGAAGTCGACCAAGGCTATAAGACTTGAATAGTGGCTGTATTTTGTTTAAAGTGTGGTGGAGTTGCCCACTTAGTCAGCCTCACTTTCTCGTCTTTGTCTATGTGATCAAGACGACTAGAAGTAGACAAGGATTCAGGAGATGACCAGTCGTGTTTTTTTGTGTGTGTGTTTTTTTTTTTGAGTGTTCCACTATGTTTTTGTATGCGTTCCACGTCACAGAAGTTGTCGGAATCGTCATTGTGTAAGTGTCATACCGCCTGCGGGACTCCATCTACGGGCTTGATTTCAAAGTTTGCCTCCTCTAAGGTGAGGTGTCATCAAAGATCAACGTGTCCCACCCACCCTGTGTGGGCTTAAGCCGGGGACTGAACTCCAGTCCACAAGGTTGGGATTGCCTCGGGTCAGACCACTCGGCCCAGCAGACTATAACAAGAGACAGACGGCGCGTTACTGTTACAATCTAAGATTTGAAAAAAGTAGCGTTCGTGTGTGAATTCTTTCAAAAACAAAAATAATTGAAAAACAAACACCATTAGTTTGCCGTAGCCAAATGTTTCCAAGAATGCAGTTCGGGTTAATGCAAGGTCCGTGATGCCTAATTTAGTTACTCAACATTCAATCTCACTATGTGTTTGCATATGTTTCAGATAGCCGGGAGCTTGATCTCAGCTTTTGCCGGACCCTTGACCGGCCTTTTCTTTCTAGGTGGATTCTTCCCACGTGTCAAGGCCGGTGTGAGTATTTGAGATTCCCATCTTTAAAAAGGATCCCAGCTGGGTCAAAGCTACCCCGCTGACTGCCTCTCTAAAAATATGAAAATAAATGAAGATTCATAGGCTTCCTTTAAAAAAAAAATTATGGCAAAAAAAGAGAGGGTGGGATGGGGGTGGGGGTCAGCTTGTTTAATTAAAATAAATCTTAACGCAAGAATTTGCCTGTCCATTAACTCAGGGCGCCATGGTGGGTGGCGTTATCGGACTTATCTTCTCCTTCTGGTTATCCATTGGGATCACGTTTAGTCGTTCCGTGAAGAAGACCCCCTGGCTGCCTCCTGCGTCGACAGAGTTCTGTCCCGTGGATGACCCTATGAACAACGCGACGGACGTGCTGGGTAACTTTACCGACCTTTACGGTAACTTGACAAGCTTTTTCAGTAACTCCACAACCAGCCTGCCATCGTACACGACCATCTTGGCCAACACAACATTGCTTCCAGTGAGAGAGCCGTGAGTATACACAACATTTGTCTCAGCAACCTGTTTCCTTGTGGTCTTAAAAATACCCATTTCATATATAAAATCTGCTAAACCTTCAGACTCATAGAAAATTTACCTGTGCTAAATATTTTTTTATATAAAACATAGTAATAACAATTTTCCAACATTGAGTTTGTTAGAATGCGTATCTATCTATTCTTTGGCTTATTAATGACGTCATTTGATTTGTTTAAAAATGTATATTCCTCCTGCTAGAGAGGGCATTGAGAAGCTGTATACCCTCTCCTACAACTGGATATCCGTGTTGGGTACCCTGACTACGGTTGTCGTGGCATTTGTCTTTAGTCTAGTTACCGGTACGTCTGTTCAAGTTGTGCCAGCTTTGTAAATTAAATTATCTACGTAACAGTAGTAAATAATAATAATAATATCTTTAAAAAATTGTTCAGGTATCACGTTCAAATATGACTGTGGTATCGTTGGGTATTGCTCAGATGACTGTGGTATCGTTGGGTATTGCTCAGATGACTGTGGTATCGTTGGGTATTGCTCAGATGACTGTGGTATCGTTGGGTATTGCTCAGATGACTGTAGTATCGTTGGGTATTGCTCAGATGACTGTAGTATCGTTGGGTATTGCTCAGATGACTGTAGTATCGTTGGGTATTGCTCAGATGACTGTAGTATCGTTGGGTATTGCTCAGATGACTGTGGTATCGTTGGGTATTGCTCAGGGGCAGATGCATAAAAATTGCTTTGGTTGATACCAAAGAAATGTCATTGGCAATTTAGGTATCTTAATCCTTAATATATTTATATATATATACATACATTATCAATATATATTTATTTAATATAAATATATACACATCTTTTTGGTCAAATGCAAAACATAATAAAATAATATTTTTTACATATTGCGGTGGTGAGTATGTGATGTAATTAATAAATCACGATTTTTTAAATCTTGTGCATTCAATTATGTTTAATTTCAATGTTCCTCCATTTCACAGGCACCAACAAACCAGGGGAGGTAGATCCACGTTACCTCATCAGTATGTCGGGGGCACTGTTGATTTGTCTCCCTTCCAGGGTGAAGAGGTTCATCGGCTCCTTCGGGCCACAGTACCTCAAGGAAGAATACAAAGTAAATTATGTCTATTCTATCCAAAGTAACAAAACCACCTGCTATTTCAATAATTTTTCTGTTATTGTTATTTTGTTTCAATTATTGGGTTTTAAAGGGCTTAGAAGAACTGTTTTAACATAAGAGAGGATAGTTAGATGTTAAACGATTAAAAAAAAAAAATAATTTAAAAAAATGTTTGTTTATGAATTATTAAACAGCAAAAGTTCCGCGACCCTGCCGACCACGCGCTGATGCTTAAAAACGCGACAGACATCAATGTCGTAGTGGATGACGTCACTTCCGACGACAACAACAACAACAACGTAGCTCTTCAGTACTTTCCAAACGGAGACCACGCCAAAAGCAACGGCACAGACCTTAACGCCTTCCCCAACCACGTGACTGATGGCAAGGACTTGGACACGGTTGGGGCGGATCCTAGAGAGGAAACAGATCGTTCATCATCGTACGACGCCACTGACGGTGACCTTGAGAGAGATGAAGTGGACGACACGGAAGTCACTTTGATCAGTGAGAAGAAGGAGAATGTGTGACGTCACACAAAGCTGCAGCTTTAACCCACGAATGACGACAGTATTATTTCACGTAAAAAATGTGGAGTTACATTTGGGGTTAAGGAATATAATAGAATAATTTAATTATCTAATTAGCTTCAGGGAAAAAAAAAGAATATTTTTAAATTTTTTCTTTTTTTTTTTTTTTTTTCTGTGTGGGACAGCGTAATTTAAAATAAAAATGTTGCTGCCTCCGTTTTTACTATAATGCAGGGGCGTAGCGAAACATTGTGAGACCACGGTGGCGGGCTTTGAGCTTGTCTCGCTACCCGAAAACACAAAATATAAATATATTTAGGGCTTTTGGCTCAGTCGCGCTATCACTGTGGCATATGCGCAAAATCTCCCAAGAACGGATTCGGGGTGGTTGGGGGAGGGAGGGTTGATTAAATAAACAGCGCAGCAGGCTCTGAAGGCTAAGTGGGTCCAGGGTGCGGGGGAGGGGCTCGATCCTCGAATATTTTTGATAAATCCAAAATACAAGAATTCATTTTGGAACATACTTAAATTTAACTTTTGCGTCAATCTACGCCTTATCGCAGAGAAACAGATAAGTGCCATGTCTTTTTATTTTTAAAACTTTTTTTTTCAACTGTTACTTAATTGTTATTTTGTTTTTATAACATTTGTTGCAACTATTGATAAAACTATTTAAAATTTGCAAAACATTCGACATATATTATGTATAATAGGATTCATGCTGAATAGATTAAAAATTCAATTTTTCAATTCACTATCTTTAATATATATATTAAAAAATAATAAGCACTGAAAGGGCCATTTGGCTCCATGTTTCATTTCGTCTAATTAATTGTTGTCATCATACTACATGTTTAATCCTTAAGAACACCAGGGACTCAAAGCGGCTCCAGGCCCGACGTACTACAATCACTACCTTTGGACAATGAGTATAAAGCTATTTATCCCTTAATCTGACTATGCACCATACGAATGAGAGCGTAGAGCACAAACACATGTTAAAGTTTAAAGTCATAATCTCAGTGGTGGATTTACTATAAAGACGAAACGAAATTGTTCTTTTCAATAACAAATCCCAGGGGTTTAATTAAATCATATTAAAATATTTTTGAGATTTATTGAACTTGGACTGATAATAAACTTTAGCCAACTTTCAGTTATATGCAAATGTTAAATCACAATGGTTGCATTTAAGGTTAATTTTATAAAATGGCTGCTTCTCTTTGGTCCTAACTTTTTTGCACCTAGGTATTCTAAAACAAACTTGTTTGTTGTTTTAGATGTCTACAGTGTTCCAACTGTCAAATGGCCTTTATTAAGCTTATTATTGAGTCATACCACGTAATCAAAAGAAAATATATCCCAAATTCCACCCTTCTATACCCTAGAATACTGCTTTTTTTTCGACTTAATACTTTTATTTTCCATTTCCGTTTTAAAACAAGATGTCGGAACACAAAATAACTAGAGCGCCAAAGGCAGAATTGAACATAATTTTATTAGAAAAAAAAAGTCACTTTTGTGGGGAATACACACTCAAGAAGAAGATGCCTAATAAGAATATAGGTTTTATAATAATTATAACAAAATGAGAGACTTTATAATAAATATGAAAAGGTTTTTTTTTGTTATTTCTTTTGCTGGCATCCGTCCTTTACAATGTGACGATGGTGAAGACTTCGCAGGACGAAATCCACAAGGCTTGGGATTATTCTTCTAGGATTATAAGCTGGTACCTAACACCAAATCGCCTCTCTCCACGCCGCTGGATAACCAAGGGAGCATCATGCGGATAAATACAGCCTGGCACAAGTGGCGTCGCAGGAGTTGTCGGAATGATACATTGTACCGATTTTATCCGCCTTACGGGAAGCCATCTCCGGGTTTTGAATTCAGAGTTTCCTTCTCTTAGATGAGCTGCCATCCACCCGGGGTGCTGGTGATGTTTTTGGTTGACTGGGCTTTGGCTGAAATTGAACTTCAGACCACCAACTTTAGATTTGCTCAGTTTAGACCATATCCAAATTAGCACATATCCAAATAACATCATAATCCTACAACTATTGTGCCGACCCAATGTCTTGAGAGTATGCCACAAGACATGGTTAGAGCATGAGACTGTGTCTACCTCGCATCTTTGAAGACTGGACCTGGTGGATCACGCGAATTGTGCAAATCCCCTTCACTTTAATTAATATAAAGCGCAAGTCAAGGCTCTTACATCTAGTTGCCTAGGCTATACTGCTTGAAAACAATGTTTAAAATACAACAAATCATGTCCGGAAAATTCTGGCTCGAAGCTGTGGAAACTTTGTCATCGACCTGAGTTCATAGTGGAACACTTGCTCTGCATCATACAAGCTGGCGAGGCTGCTGCCTTCTTGGGGGGCCGTTCGCAAATCACGCCATGCTCGAGGGTTGGGGGGGGGGGGGGAAGGGGGGCGTGGTACAAAGAAGGTTAACAGTTCATGCGATNGGGGGGGTGAAGAGGGGTCGATAATTTGTGACACTTTGTGACAGCGGGGGGAGGGGGGTGTCAAAAATTTGTGACGTCACACACTTTTTTTTTATTATAAAATCTAAAATTGTCTAGTTTTGAAAAATCTTTATGCAATTAATTTTAAAAATCAATAATTTGAGGTCGAAATTGCTTGAGGTGTTATAGGTACGTGACTCTCAGTCGCGAAACACCTTTGGCGCAAAAACTGTTGTGGCCATTTTATATTCGGTGCGCGGGGATGACTTCGTTGTTTCACGTCACGGATTTCTAATAATACCACATCTTAATCCCTTATGGGAAAATGTAATAGAATAAAATAAAATCTTTGTTTTGTTATGAAAATTTTATGTAGGTTTTGATTTATTTTTTTAGGTGTGACGTGACACTGAGGGGGGAGGGGGTGGAGGGGTAAAAAACTTGTAACACTTCGTGACAGGGTGGAGGGCGGTCTAAAGCGGTCATTTTTTTTTGCGTGACATAATTTGCGAACGACCCCTTATCTAACGCAACCGTCCCTTTAGCTCCACGCTACTGCGTCAGTCGGGACGACGATTACTTGCAACGATTTGAGTTGGGCCCAGAATGGATTTTAATTGCACGTCTTAAAGGTGCCACCTGTATTGTCTTCTGAACCCAAACTATGACACACGTACAATATATATATTTTTAATACATTTATTTGTGACTAATAAATTGTTAGTTATAATCATTTTAATTTATTTTTATTCCTTGTAATGTAGTCATTTTCTCCGGGGAATTCTCTTTTTTTTGTTTGGTGGGTAAGGTGGGTTAAGCAGCATCCATTCTATTAATAGAGAAAAATAAATAAAGGTGGGTCGTAGTGGGGTGGAAGGTGGAGCGTGTGAAGCATGAGATAATAAAGGGGTCAGGTAATGAGATAATAAAGGGGTCAGGTAATGAGATAATAAAGGGGTCAGGTAATGAGATAATAAATGGGTCAGGTAATGAGATAATAAATGGGTCAGGTAATGAGATAATAAATGGGTCAGGTAATGAGATCATAAAGGGGTCAGGTAATGAGATAATAAATGGGTCAGGTAATGAGATCATAAAGGGGTCAGGTAATGAGATAATAAAGGGTTCAGGTAATGAGATCATAAAGGGGTCAGGTAATGAGATAATAAAGGGGTCAGGTAATGAGATAATAAAGGGGTCAGGTAATGAGATAATAAAGGGGTCAGGTAATGAGATAATAAAGGGGTCAGGTAATGAGATAATAAAGGGGTCAGGTAATGAGATAATAAAGGGGTCAGGTAATGAGATAATAAAGGGGTCAGGTAATGAGATAATAAAGGGGTCAGGTAATGAGATAATAAAGGGGTCAGGTAATGAGATAATAAATGGGTCAGGTAATGAGATAATAAAGGGGTCAGGTAATGAGATAATAAAGGGGTCAGGTCAGGATATAATAATGGGGACGTCCATGGGCAAGAATTTAAGAGTAGGGTGGTGCAGTGGGTGGATCAGTGGCTGCGCTAGTGGGTTGGAAGAGCGAAAGGAAAAAATCTTTGTAAGTGGATGGTCATGTGGAAAGATGAGGAAAATCTTTGTAAATGGGTGGCCATGTGGAAAGATGGGAAAAGTCTTTGAAAATGGGTGGCCATGTGGAAAGATGGGAAAAGTCTTTGTAAATGGGTGGCCATGTGGAAAGATGAGAAAAGTCTTTGTAAATTGGTGGCCATGTGGAAAGATAAGGAAAGTCTTTGTAAATTGGTGGCCATGTGGAAAGATAAGTAAATCTTTGTATGTGGGTGGCCATGTGGAGAGATGAGGAAAATCTTTGTGAGTGGGTGGTCAAGTGGAAACATTAGGAAAATTTGAAGATGCATTATTTCGTTCTCCATATAAATGAACTAAATGTTCTTAAAAAAAAAAAGACTTATGTAGGTGGAATCAACTTGAAAGAAGGGGTAGGGCGATGGTCCGCATAAGAACACTTTGCTCACGTGATAGGTGGATAGCCCCTATGTTGCTCTTATTGATTTGAAACGGGATAGCAAATATAAAAAAACGGAGTGGCTATAGGTACCCGGGTACCTATATTAGCAAATCGCTATTCGGACCCGGCTGGTCACGTGAGGGCTTTATAATATATTATTTGGTTGGTCACGTGACGGTTATCACGGCTACTCAGGGCTACCACACCTTGGGAAATTTCCCAAGGTCTTGGGAATTCACGACCCCCCTTGGGATCTGGGGAATAATTTTGAAAATCATGCAAAACCTTGGGAAATCTTAACTGGGGGGAAAATTTTGTTATATTTTTCGAAAAAAACGCAACAATATCTGATAAAAAATAAAGTAAAAATAAAGCAAAATAATTTTTAAAGTAACAAGGCAAAAAATTAATTGTTTTCATTTTCTTTTCTGGTTTTAATTTTTAAATCCACTCATAAAATAAATAAAAACTCTTCTGATTTTAAAGTTAATATTGTGAATTATTAAAAAGTTAATAATTTTT
>CAXITT010000808.1:310437-322556 GCA_964033795.1 Lymnaea stagnalis | reverse complement strand
TATTTCTACCTCTATGTAGACCTTGTGGAAATTGTAAACACACACTCCCCCAGTCAAGGGCGGTCGGGGGGGGGGGAGGGGGGAAGGAGCGGCAGCATTTGTCAGCAAATTAATTGGTGACGTCAGTAACAAAAGCAAAGGGGAATGTAAGGGGTGCATGCCACGGCTCCACACCTCGCGGGCGAACAAAAGCTAGGTCGACATACAAGCTATAACACCCCCATCAAAGCTATAACACCCCCATCAAAGCTATAACACCCCCATTAAAGCTATAACACCCCCATCAATCCTTTTCACCGATGTGCCTACCGTGAGCTCAGGCCCTGTTCAAATCTTATTTTACTCATTAACACCTGTTGAGAAAAGTTGGATATGTTAAGTGTAAACCTAGTGAAACTACACTACTGTGTTTTGATACGGGTGGCCAATAATATCTTCTTTCTAAAATCGGAAACTGGTTCAAAATGTTTAACTATTGGAATACAAACATTAAAAAAACTTAGAGCTGATTTAAAAATATATTTGTTGAGTGATGTTTATAATATATTTAAGTTTAAAAGCATGACCTCATTTCTTTACCATAACTGTAGAGTTTCTTAATAAACAAATGACAACTATGAGGGGGACAATGGTCCGATAGCCACACTGTAGTATTGGACGTGCCCCGGGGGCCTCGAGTTTCACATTCCTTGTGATGCATATTCCTGTAAACAACACAGACTTGGAAGTTATATCTAAGAACGGGATCTGCCCTAGTCCTAGCGTTAGGGCCGCAGGCAGGGCCATGTTTTAAAAGTATGAGATTATATGTGCTTCTTGGGAGTGAATATATTATCACAGGGATGTAAAGAATTCATCTTTATTGTACCTATTGGGTCTGGCTAGGGCTGGCGATTCAAAGGCTTGCTGTTAACAATGAATCTTTCCTGGAGATGTTTGAACTATTTACCTTTTTTTAAAAAAAAAATAACTGGTCTTTCGTGTCCATCTCTGATGCCACTTTGTCCATATGTGACAACACTGTGTCCATATCTACAAACACTGTGTCCATATCTACAAACACTGTGTCCATATCTGACAACATTGTGTCCATATCTCTAAACACTGTGTCCATATCTGGAAACACTGTGTCCATATCTGACAACAATGTGTCCATATCTGCAAACACTGTGTCCATATCTGCAAACACAGAGTCCATATCTGCAAACACTGTATCCATATCTGACAACACTGTGTCCATATCTGACAACACTGTGTCCATATCTGCAAACATTGTGTCGATATCTGCAAACACTGTGTCCATATCTGCAAACACTGTGTCCATATCTGACAACACTGTGTCCATATCTGACATACATGTATCATATAGGAAAACCTAGGACTTACCTTTAAATATTTCGTCGAATTCTTGGATTTTTAAAATATTTTTTTTTGGAGGGGGAGAGGGGTGTCACTTTTTGGTATTCCAAAATCAGGTCTAATTAGGTTAAACTTGTGAGGCTTATCAACTAGTCACTTATTATATGGGTTTATAGACCTGGGTTTATTTAAGACCTGGGTTTATTATAGATCTGAGTCTGAGATGAGACCATGTGTGTTTGAGATGAGACCGTGAGTTTTTCAGATGTGACCATGAGTTTCGGTAGCGGACGAAAGATAAAACAGTGAATATAGTGATTTTAACCTGGGAATGGGCACACATGGGATGGAAGATCTTGGTAGAAGATCTTGTTGGGTGATATATGGGTGGGAGATTTAGGTTGGGGAGATAAGGGTGTGGGCAGATCTGTGTGGGGGTTAATTGTGTGTAGATTTAGGTGAGGGATATCTGGTTGAGGAGATCTTGTGAGGGATATCTGGTTGAGGAGATATTGTGAAGGATATCTGGTTGAGGACATCTTGTGTTGGGAGTACTGCCGGGCGAGTGAGTCAGCTGATCAATACGGCTGTGAAATTAAACCATCAATTCGTGCAAAGTTCAATTAGTGGGGGATGTGTCCATTTTAAGACCGACTGTGACTGCCAGGTGTAGCCAGTTAGAAAGATCAATGCTGCCTGGCGTTGGTATTTTTAAAAAAATCTCCCGCGCTACAAAGTCTGGTGACCATGGTGACCATTCATGCCATTGACCGTTGTATTATAAATAACCGTGCATACAATAACCGTTCATTGGACTGGGGACTGCTGTGAGACCTCTTGAATCTGACAGATACAACTTTCATTGGACTAGAACTGCTGTGAGACCTCTTGAATCTGACAGATACAACAATCATTGGACTAGAACTGCTGTGAGACCTCTTGAATCTGACAGATACAACTTTCATTGGACTAGAACTGCTGTGAGACCTCTTGAATCTGACAGATACAACTTTCATTGGACTAGAACTGCTGTGAGACCTCTTGAATCTGACAGATACAACTTTCATTGGACTAGAACTGCTGTGAGACCTCTTGAATCTGACAGATACAACTTTCATTGGACTAGAACTGCTGTGAGACCTCTTGAATCTGACAGATACAACTTTCATTGGACTAGAACTGCTGTGAGACCTCTTGAATCTGACAGATACAACTTTCATTGGACTGGGGACTGCTGTGAGACCTCTTGAATCTGACAGATACATTTTCATTGGACTAGGGACTGCTGTGAGACCTCTTGAATCTGACAGAGGAGGATCATCCAAACAATAAGACCACGAATCATGAACAAAATTGTAGCTAGGATAGTTTAAATTCTACACTATAATATTAACAGAAGAGCTAGCCACCGCCGTTTACGCTTGGACATTTTGTCTGCCGCTAGTTCAATAAACTGATAAAATGATGTTTACCCATATCACGTAATTGAAAATATTGAAAATTGATTTGAACTCTGCGCGTGCAAAGAGGCTTGTATCACATTTCCTTGATTTCCCCTCCCCAGGTGTTCTTGCCGATGAGACGAGAACCGCCTTGATAGCCACAGGATGTATAGCCGGGGGTCTCTTGCTGATAGCCGTCATCATAGCCATTGTCGTCTTCACCCTCAGGTAAGGTCGTGAGATTTTAAGAATACCTTAGGTGTCGATCTTCAGAACATTGGAAATGGAACCTTTCAGAAAACTGGAAATGAAACCTTTCAGAAAATTGGAAATGAAACCGTTCAGAACATTGGAAATTAAACCTTTCAGAACATAGGAAATGAAATCCTTCTGAAACATGGTAAATGATACCTTTCAGGACCTGGTAAAAATTCCCTTTCAGAACATGGGAAACAGCGTCTTGCTTGATCTGAAACTTTGCCCCTCTCCGAAACTATGAAATAGTGTCATATAAACCGGGATTATTGCCCCTTTCAGAAACAATGAAATAGTGACATACAGAACCGGGAACATAGCCCCCATTCAGAAACAATGAAATAGTGCCCCATAGAACCGGGAACATTGCCCCATTCAGAACCTGGAAAAATTGTCCCTTACAAAACATGGGACTTTTCCTCGTTAATACCCAACCCTTATGTTAACCATCGAAAAATGAGTAATTTGCGTAAATAGTACAATAACAACATATATATTTAAACCTATTTAGATATAGATTCTATGTTTAAAAAAAAAGATATTTATTGTTATTATAAAAATGTGTTTGTTAATATTATAAAAGTGTATTTGTAAAATATTATAAATATGTATTGTTAAAACTATATCAAAGTGTAGATCTCCAAGCTTTTCTGCTAATCTCTTTAAACCATCAATTCGAAATGTTAAAATAATAATAATAATAATAATAATTATTTAAGAAATAGTTTTTAAAATAACCCAAAAGTTTCAAGTATCTTGTTTCCCAAAAATGTAACATCAACTTTAACGCACCCTGTCTCATCTTAGCACAGTGGTTCTCAACCTCTCTAATGCCGCAACCCTTTAACACAGTGCCTCATGTTGTGGCCACCCTTAACCACACATTTTTTATCGTTGCTGCTTCATAACTGTTGGGTATACGTTTTTTACCCATGGTCTTAGGCGACCCCTCTTAAAGGGTCATTCGATCCCAAAGGGGTCTCGACCCACAGGTTGAGAACCGCTGTCTTAGCAGGTAAATTAAAGAGGAAAAAAGACAAGCATCCACCTACATTTAACTGACATCAGCACACCATTGAAGTCCTCATTCGCCATTGTAGATTCGAACTCTCCATCGGGTGCTTTGGGTTACTCCCTGACTTAATTTTCGGAATTACAAGAAGACAAAGAGGAGGCGATATCATTTTTATTCCGATGAAAATCTTTCAGGTCACATGACTGTCATATATTGCCAATAAAAAAAAAAATTACCTACATATTTACCTTTAACAGGCACATACGGAACAGCGAGAAGAAGCCCCTGTCGTCCATGAATGGCGAGGTGTTGCCGCAGGGAGTCTACCGGGGACCCGAGCCCTACACCACGACCCTCCCTAGACAGCACGCCAACGGGGGGCCCAAGACCAAGTCCTACACGCACCACGCGGCGTCCCCGCGCTCGAGGCAGCCGCTCACGTTCTACACGATACGCGCCGAGCCGAGGGCGGGCGTGGATCCACCGGGGCTCATCCCCATGGGCCCCACCCAGTCTTACAGAGGACCGCCGCCCGTGGGGAGGCCCGTGATATTTTTAGACTGGAACGGCGCACCTAAAGGTAATATAATCGGTGTGCAGTATTTGAAACAATGCAAACAAATGAAAGCAGTGTTCACCAAGCTAATGCATTACACATTCAAAAGAGGTTTTTTTTTGGTTTTTTTTTGGTGGTAGGAATCGATAGTAAGGTGAAGGTGGGTCGGATCCGCAGGTGGATGAAAGTTTGAGTGGGTGGGAGGTATGTTGCGAGAGATGTGAGCTGGCAGGATGGGTGACAAGATGGGCGTGTAGAGCAGATACGTCTTCACGGACTGTCCAGCCGGACTGATCTAGATATATGGGTACAGATGAAATGAGCTTAATTTGTCCATGTGTATGGGTGAGTCCAGACATGAGAAGACAGAAACAAACATGAGATTGACCACAAACGAAAAAAAACAACAACATGAGATGGACAGAAACAAACATGAAATTGACATAAACAAATATGAGACGGACAGAAACAAACATGAAATTTATATAAACAAACATGAGATTGACATATACAAACATAAGATGGACAGAAACAAACATAAGATTGACATAAACAAACATGAGATAGACTGAAACAAAGAACTTTACAGAACTATGCCAATGTACTACATTTTAGGACCCCAAGGAGAATTTATGTACCCTAATGGAGGAACAATGCTTTACTACGGTTTGTGAGATTTAAGCTGTCTGCAGATTGCAACACCATGTGTCTAGTTCTCTGTAACTGTAACACCATGTGTCTAGTTCTCTATAACTGTAACACCATGTGTCTAGTTCTCTGTAACTCTAAAACCACGTGTCTAGTTCTCTGTAACTCTAAAACCACGTGTCTAGTTCTCTGTAACTCTAAAACCATGTGTCTAGTTCTCTAGTTCTGTAAAAATAAACTTCTAACGGTGTGCTTGCCCTGAGATACAGGTGCCGAACTGTGTCTTTATTTGATTTTTCTTTTAGCATTCTTTAAATTTTTTAATTTTTTTTTTTTTTTTTTCTTTTGTCACACGCTTTTGTTTATTTTCACCAGCACTTTTGACACGTTGTCATTTTGTTTTGTGCTTCGTACACACTTTAGACACGGTGTCATTTAGTTTTGTGCTTCGTACACACTTTTAACACGGTGTCTTTTTTAAAAGTCCTAAATTAACCTAAATTAAAAATTCTTTAAGCCAAACATGATTTGGATTTTTTTTTTTTTTTTTTTTTNTTTTTTTTTTTTTTTTTTTTTTTTTTTTTTTTTTTTTTTTTTTTATTTTTTTTTTTTTTTTTTTTTTTTTTTTTTTTTTTTTTTTTTTTTTTTTTTTTGAAATGGTTGGGAGGTGCTAAATTATCCAGTGGCGGGTGTCTTTTATTTACTGGCCAATTTTTAGTCAATGAGCTTCGAGGCTTGGTGATGAGCTACGCCGGTTTAGCGGACTGTTCATTTCATCGTCACAATGATTAAACCCCGTTTTGTTGTCGTTTACGCCAGATGTGTACGTCATCTTCCAACGTTTTTTTTCTCCCCACTGATCCTGTTGAATTCAGTTTAAAGGCTTAACAATTATCTGCTCTGCTGAATTTGTGTGTGACTTTCCAAGTGAACGTTAGACATTGTCTTTAATTTCTGTGTGATGTATCAGCGGCGGATCCAGAAGAAAAGAACAGGGTGCACACAAATATTAGCCTTTCCTAAAAATTAAAAAAAAAATTTTTTTTAAAAAGAGAAAAGAGAACCTAAATAGTTTCAGATTCCTCAAAATAATTCCACTGCCAATTTTTGAGGACACACTCCTTCTTCAAACACCGAATCCGCCTCTGAAAAATCTCACGTCCATAGCTAGACTAATGTTATGCACGGACATAAATGATTGTTACTTTCATTTGTATAAACTTGTCAAATACACTTTAGGACATGAGCATAGGCGTATTTTTCATAATCTCGCCAAATTTTTAACGTCATATTTTAGGTTCTTCGTTAAAGAACAAAGTTTTTCTAAGAACAATCTTTCAATTCATTTCTTTATCAGAAATGTTGATCAAAAATAGAACGAGTTTACCATGTAGCTGATTTGAAAGTTTAGAAAAAAAATATATATTTATTAAAAAAAAAATTAAATTATTAAAACATAAAGAATGTACAAATTTAAAATCCGTTGGTAAAAAAAAAAAAAAGTAAAAAGTACACCATTAATGTTTCAAATTAATTATTCGCAATTTTGATCTATTGTTACCATTTTCTTCTTCAAGCCAATGGAGGTGTTCCACTAATGTGAGTAAACATTGTTTAGTTTGGTGGCAATATGGGGGAATGGATGGATGCTTTTAAGTTTGAACAAAACACACACACACTTATCTGTTCATAATTACCTCTCCTTTTTACCTTTTATTCCGCATCTCTCTCTCTCTCTTACTCTTTTACTCACTATATCTCTCACTCTATCTCTCACTCTATCTCTCACTCTCTCTCCCCCATGTCTCTCTTCCCCCCTCTCTCTCTCTCCCTCTCTCTCTCTCTCTCTATCTTTTAGATCTGCAGACCCCACGTCTGCACTCCAGCCACCACNGATCTCTCCCCTTTCTCCCCTCTTTCTTTCTCTCCCCTCCCTCTCTTTACACTAGATCTCTCTCTCTCTCTCTCCACACCTCCCTCACCTATCTACAACCCCCTCTATGCCCCCCCCCCTCTGTATGTGTCTAAATGTAAATATACCAGCCGTTAACAATTTGAATCAATCAATCGTGGGTTGTACAAAGGTAGGCAACCCTTCATTTGTTAATACGATTGCGAACATATAAGTCTGTCTTTATTAGTTCCCTTACCAAAATATATTGAAAGCTCCGCAGTCTAATAAAACGGTTTGATATACTGATTTAGTTAAATATCACGATAAAGTATCATCTTACCGAATCATCTTACCGAAGAGTTTAAATTATATCATAATAAATTATCATCTTGCCGTGTAAGATTTTTGTTTTAAAATGTTTTTGTTTTTTTTATTGTAATATAGGACCGTAGTCGTCAGATGATTCTCCCATGGCCTCGCTATCTAAATAAACGTATTGATCACTTCATACCAATTTTTTTATTTAAAAAAAAAAAAACAAAAAAAAACCAAAAAAAACCACCCACCCCCCCCCCCCCCAAAAAAAAAACAAAAAAAACAACAACAAAACAAACCCAGTGATGTTCTTGTCATCTTTATTTATACCGTAAACACAACTTTAAAAAAATAATAATAAAACTATGCTGGTCTACATGAACACATCACCTACCACCCTACCATCCTACCATCCTATCACCCTACCATCCTATCATCCTACCATCCTACCATCCTACCATCCTATCATCCTACCATCCTATCATCCTATCATCCTACCATCCTACCACCCTACCATCCTACTATCCTATCACCCTACCATCCTACCAACCTGTCATCCTACCATTGTTAATCATATGTAATATATATTTTAGACCCATTAAAATATTTCTTTTACATTTTAAGGAATCCTGAACTGGGAGAAGACATTGTGAGTACACCTATCCCATCATTCACAAATCATTAGCATATCTTGTTGTTAAAGCAATAGTTTAACTTAGATTTAAATATCTGTCATTATTTCGAGGTCGACGATTTTCTCTAAAATGTCTACAAATCTAATCACATTTTAATCATAACAAAGTATCAGTAAGCTGATAAAGATTGTGTTACATTTTGAAAACAATAAACTTTTTTTTTTACCTCCACCTTAATGTCAAACATTTTTTAATAGTTAATAAAAATGTTATAATTTGATTAAAATAATTAAACCTGCTAGTTTTTTTAAAACACAACTTTTGGCGCTTTTTAAATGATATTTTCTAAATCTTCTTTTATCTCCCGATCTACAGGACAACAGGCGGCGCAAGAGTCACGACTCCAAGAGTCACAAAAAACACAAGAGCCGATCAAAGTCTCGATCTCGTTCGCGAGATCCGGACAGGGTCAGCAGACGCCACAGCAGCCACGACCAGACGCCCATACTGCCGATGGAGGGTGACATCATTCTGCAGACACCCAATGCCGACACGCAACAGTTCTCCCGGAAGAACTCCGAGGGGCGCCGCCACAGCGTGGACAGCAACAGCAACCCGGGGCGCCGCCGCCACAGCGGAGACATCAACAATAACCCACTGGGGACCTACTTCATCAACCCGATGATGAACGGCGTCCAGGGCGAGTACATTACTCCAGCTTACCCCAACGGCCGAAATGAAATAAACTTTGCCGCAGAGGGCGGCCAGTATTCCATCACAAATGTCAAAACTGTTGTGGGGCCCATCCACAAGTCCAACAGCCGCGGTTCCTTCGGGCAGACGATCCTCCAGGAGCGGGAAAGGACGATGAACTTCAGTGACGAGGACGCCGACGACGAGGAGCCAGAGTCTCATCTCGCTAACCGCAGTCCAAAACGAGGAGACGAGATTCCCTTTGTGCCGGGGCCCAACGTATTTTCCGAGAGAGTTTTCAGCTACTCCAGAAAACTGGATCTTGAGAGTCAAGTATCCACACCCAGAGAGGATTATCCGTTATCCTCACAAGTGCCCACGAAGAATTCAGACGCAGACGTGATTCCACAAGGAGGCATCGACGACATTATTGCGTTGGCCGACCCGGGACTGCAGTATAAAGAGACCCAGGAAGGAACAACTTCCTTCCATCGTCAAGACCCGACTCTGGGGCGCCCATCATCTCCACCCCAGATAGGGCGCCCCCCTTCACCCAATTTCTTTCACAGACCCCCGTCTCCGGTTGTCGCCACCAGGTCCCCTAGCCCCCCACGTGAGACGGCGCCCACACCGGCCAAAAAACCACCCGCCTCACCTTTCAACTTCAGACAGCCAACTTCTCAATTTTATAGCAGACCCCCAAGCCCCCCTAATGTTAACAGGCCCCCGAGTCCATTTTTCGACGAAAGACCCCCTACGCCGCCTTTCCAAACACCCACCCGCCGCACCTTTCCACTTCAGACAGCCAACTTCTCAATTTTATAGCAGACCCCCAAGCCCCCCTAATGTTAACAGGCCCCCGAGTCCATTTTTCGACGAAAGACCCCCTACGCCGCCTTTCGATGGCTCCATCGACAACCGTGAGGATTTGTTCCCGCCATCGAACACCATCATCAGGGAAACCAAATCTGTTGTCGAAACTACAACATATCGAGTGTCCACCCCTCCCCCTGATATGTCCTCCTCAGACGAGGATGATATGCCGAGGGGAAAACTCGGGGGCTCAATGAAACCTCCGACACCCCCACCGCTCCCCCATAAGTTCGGGAGTGTCAAGACCCGGGTGCCCACTCCCCCGCCGGGATTGATTAGCCATAAGGAAATTGACATTGATGACATTCTCAAGCTGGGTGACCCGCCCAGGTCCGATAACTTGAGGAAACCTCCGTTGACACACAGCCCGAGTCAGGAGCCGGGGTTGCCTTTCCTTGCGGAGATCAAGAAACGGTACAAATCATACGAGGAAGAGACCCACATCTCCTCGAAGCCGAGCCTCCACCAAAGCCACCCCAAGCCTTCATCTTCTCCCCTTGGGCTTTCCAAGCCACACAGTAACAACGCTGGCGACCTTGACGAGCAAGTGCCTCTGAGACGACCAGCCGTGCTACCCAAACGGCCGTCCACTGTCCAGTTCGCTGATGACCCCCCGGAGATCATACCGAGGGCTGACGACCCCGAGAGCCCCAGAGGACTAGAGCCTCCCCCACACTCATTTTCTGGAAGTGCGCCACCTCCACCACCCCCACCGCCACCCCCGCCTCCCCCTCCGATGCTGAGATAAAAGGAAGAGCTTGTCTTTCGGTGCCTATGTTTACGATTTCATTAGCTTTTCATGTCATGTCAGGGACACGCCTCACTGACACGGTAGTTAATTTAAGAGGCTCAATACAAAGTAACGAAAGAATGAAACTGTTCTGTTAGAAACGTGTCCTTAAGAAAGAAACTGTTCTGTTAGAAACGTGTCTTTAAGAATGAAACTGTTCTGTTAGAAACGTGTCTTTAAGAATGAAACTGTTCTGTTAGAAACGTGTCTTTAAGTATGAAACTGTTTTGTTAGAAACGTGTCTTTAAGTATGAAACTGATCTGTTAGAAACGTGTCTTTAAGAATGAAACTGTTCTGTTAGAAACGTGTCTTTAAGAATGAAACTGTTCTGTTAGAAACGTGTCTTTAAGTATGAAACTGATCTGTTAGAAACGTGTCTTTAAGTATGAAACTGATCTGTTAGAAACGTGTCTTTAAGAATGAAACTGTTCTGTTAGAAACGTGTCTTTAAGAATGAAACTGTTCTGTTAGAAACGTGTCTTTAAGAATGAAACTGCTCTGTTAGAAACGTGTCTTTAAGAATGAAACTGTTCTGTTAGAAACGTGTCTTTAAGAATGAAACTGATCTGTTAGAAACGTGTCTTTAAGAATGAAACTGTTCTGTTAGAAAAGTGTCTTTAAGTACGAAACTGATCTGTTAGAAACGTGTCTAAAGACTCAAATAATATTTAACAAATGCATATTCCAGTGCACAGGAGAGATTTACCTTTTTTTCAAATGTTCAAATAAATTATTGATTGTAAATTGAATGTCCAGAACTTTTTTTATCTTAGTTATAAACAATGACCCCTAGTGATGATGTCAAATTTGCAATGATGACATGCTTTTCGCTTAGAATCCCCACAGATGATGTCTCTTTTCTCAAGTCCTTTCAACTCAGTGGTTATTTGGGACAGAAGTGAATACATCCACCGGGGCGTGATCTCTGCATATACAATGTGGGTCCAAGCTTTCCTCAATGATGTGTGTGGGGCTACTGGAAACATTTATGGCGGTTCTCAGACGAATATTGTCATTTAAAGTTCCAATGGTTTTCGGGTGTTTGCTTAAACGTGAGAGTAAATGATGGGCGCAAATCTACGCAACAATTTAAGTTTTTTTTTTTTTTTAATTTTAAATTGCGAACGGTTTGCCAGAGGCAGGTGTGTAAATGGCGGTGGTAAATTGGCAAATGTGTGTTTTGGGTAGTCTGTTTAGATTTATGACGGTGCTTCGTCATCATTTGAAACACTGGGGAAAATCAGACATTAAGACTTTTATTAAAATTAAAGGGTAATTTGACAGACCAGCCACGAGGAATGCACGTGTGTATAACTCCTTTAGTTGTGTATTATATATATCTAAAGAGTTGTTTTAATACCATGCATGTTTTTTGAGAGTGTCAATTGAGAGTGCCAATTGCTTATGATATCACTGATCCTATCACTTATCCTATCACTTATCCTATAATTTATTTGTGTTCCTATTATTTGTTAAACCAGAAATTGTAATGTTATTCATATATCCTATACATATTTTAAAATCAAACTTATACCAACTTTAAAAAAAAAAAAAAGATTTTTTATTTTAAATTAAGCTCACTTAAGACCATATTGTTTTTCCTGGCCAATGCATCACATACACATGTTAAATATAAAATATTG
>CAXITT010000808.1:280893-303092 GCA_964033795.1 Lymnaea stagnalis | reverse complement strand
GTTACGCCTTTACCCACTGACACTACCCACCTTAGCCACGCCTTTACCCACTGACACTGACCACCTTAGCCACGCCTTTACCCACTGACACTGCCCACTTTAGCCACGCCCTTACCCACTGACACTGCCCACTTCACGCTTCACCCACTGACACTGCCCATCCGAAATCTCTCCCCCCCCCTCCCCCAAATCCATGGAGGACATGGACTGAAAGAAACACTGAGTGGAGTAAAGTGATTGTGTTAAAAATGTATTCCAACTTTAGAGTAGCTTCGAATGAAGGAATGTCAACCTTTCCTAAAGTCATTGCATAGCTACTGAAAAGGTCATGGCAGGGACGATAGTGAGACGCAACTGCTCTCAAACATCTTCTGAAGTTATGACATCCACCAAGTTTGGGATGCATCATCAACCAGCATGACTATAGATACATCATTATACAAACTTGGAATAAATCCATCTACCACCGTGCGTACCGCGAACACCCTTAACCTCATTGACACAGCAGAAGGGGGGGGGGGGGGTTAGAACACAGGGAATGACATTTTTTTTTTGATCTGTGCTTTAGCGGCGGACATCAATAATTGACTTGAGAAAACCAGCCAAGCATGTCTAGCCAAGTAGATATCAAATCAACCGAAGATGTCGTACTCAGTAGATGTTACATCAAACAAATATGTCGGAACAAGTAAATATCAGGACCAATTATATGTCAGGACCTAGTAGATATCAGGATCAAGTAGATATATAGACAAAGTAGATATTACATTAAAGAAACGTAATGGTTGCACAACTCTAGGTAATTTTTCCTCATTCCGAAATTATATTTTAAGCATCCAAGTGAGTTGCCCAAGTGGGAGGTTGGGGGGATGTAGGGTTTGTCCGCTATTAGAAAATGTTTACAGTAAAAAATCCCCAACAAATTTGATTTGCCCCTAGGCAAACGTCACGAGATGTGACGCTCTCCCTTTTCGGATCTACTGTTGCAACAACTTTCTGGACATTGGACTTCTCTCCCCCTTGCACTAACAAGTTGGCCAAACAAGACCTTGGTGATGGTGCGATCGCCGTCCCCCAATATAGAACGCCCCGTGGTGGAGAGCTCAGTGTGTTTCGGTAGCACAGAAAATTCCTCTTAAATATGGGCAGGTCGATAACGGAAATGAAGACAATTTTTGACAGCTTCTGTTTAATCAGTTATGTCAACTCGGGACAAAATGTCGGCTTGTTTTCATACTGACCGGCATGCGCCTCAGAAGATGTTTGGGCCATTTATAGGACAGATCCTCCGACTCCACGTCTATCTTTCTATTTTATGATCCTATTTAAAAAATGGAGAAGGCAAGATCTTCTAGAAAACTATGATGAATATTGGCGTCCATAATTTATTGTATGTTCTCTATGTTGAAACCCATAGAAATCTTATGAGCCAAATCCCGATCCGAGGACTCCAACATTCGCTCCTCAAGTCCGACTCCACATTCCTGGTAGGAGAAAACTTGGCACGCAAGGTTTCTAAATGTTGTTTACAATTCCCAGCGATGAAACACAACAACTGAGGCCAACTGAGGCCATAGCACCGTGATGGAGTACGCCATAGCACCGTATTGGTCGTATGTAAAGCCTGGGATCACATGAGTTAAGCTTTTACGACTTGCATAGACTTATTCTTAATGTGTTTCAATCTGTTCAGCTGTAGATCATTTCAAAATGTTTCAATCTTCAACAACCTGCAATTACGACCATTTCCTGTGTTGTGACGTTAAAATATTCGCATTTCTGGAAGGTTCACAATAATAACGATACTTTTAAAAATCGTAATTTGCAATTGGTAAGGAACAATTTTGTGGACAGTAAAACTTCAGAAAACCTCTAGGTAAGTGCAGTCGACAAATAATACGAAATGAGTTGAAAGAAAAAATACCGATTGTTACATGACGGTAAGTTTTTGTCAAAACTTGAGCTTGCCAGGAATGTCACAATTCTAAATCTAAGCAAACTTTGTTTCATTGGGGGCTTTTCTGATTATCAAGTTTATCTGTAGCTATTTAAAAAATGGATGTTGTTATTCATTTTATCAAAAGCAAGAGTCCGAAAATAAACAAGAAAAAAAAACCCCAGCAACTTACACAGGACAATTATATGAGACTCGGTAAGTTACGATTCTTTTAATGATCCGAATAAGTTATCTTGGACTTAGATTACATTAGACATAATCATTTTCAAAGCATTTGAACTAAACCTATAGAAATTAAACATAAAAAAACCCCACACAAACAAAATAGTATTGCAAGTTCTAATTAAGATAAAAATTTAAAAACTAAAACAGTTAGAACTTGAGATAGTTCAAGAAAATAGTTCTCTAGCCAAAAGACCAGCCTCGTAAAACATAACGTACACGACAACAACACTGCATTTCAGGGGATTGCAGGGTGTAGGGGGGAAAATGCCCCATCCTGCCCTATCCCAAAGACTGATTTTGAGAGGGATTATTCGATGTTTAGAGATGGAGCAGCATCCTGGTAAATGTTGAAAGTTGGGCAACAAATAATTGTAGACCTTTCGCTTCTTATTTTGAGTTAAAGAATTCACCGTGATTGAGCTGATCTTAAGTCCTTATACTTGCAGCTCAGCCTTTTGTCACTACCTGCAGCTAAGTCCTTTGTCTATATACCTGTTGCTAAATCCTTTGTCCCTTTACTTGCTGCTAAGTCATTTGTCCCTATACCTGCTGCTAGGTCTTTGTCCGTATATCTGCAGCACAGCCTTTTGTCACTACCTGCTCTTTACTGAGATTATTTTTATTTCAATTTGGGCAATGTTTTGAAATCAATAAACGATTCCTTGGTGTTTTGAAATCAATAAACAATTCCTTGGTGTTTTGAAATCAATAAACAATTCCTTGGTGTTTTGAAATCAATAAACAATTCCTTGGTGTTTTGAAATCAATAAACAATTCCTTGGTGTTTTGAAATCAATAAACAATTCCTTGGTGTTTTGAAAGACCATTGTAGAAAAAAGATATTTGAGAACATAGCTAAGGTAAAGTGTGGTGGGAATGGCGGAGCAGTGAAGGCGACAGAACACATCTGATAGTACACCAGGAGCAGTGTACACTGCACTCAAGGGTTGGTGGTACACACATGCGTTGGTGGTACACACATGGTTTGGTGGTACACACATGCGTTGGTGGTACACACATTGGTTGGTGGTAAACACATGGGTTGGTGGTACACACATGGTTGGTTGTAAACACATGGGTTGGTGGTACACACATGGGTTGGAGGTACACACATGGGTTGGAGGTAAACACATGGGTTGGAGGTACACACATGGGTTGGAGGTAAACACATGGGTTGGTGGTACACACATGGGTTGGTGGTACACACAAGGGCAGGTACATCGCGCATTGAACGTGCCGGCGGCACTAACGTAAAGGATTTCAGATCAACGTAATACAGTACCTCACATACCAAGTTATCTCACATAGCAGCTTACCTCACATACCAAGTTATCTTACATAGCAGCTTATCTCACATACCAAGTTATCTTACATAGCAGCTTATCTCACATATCAAGTTATCTTACATAGCAGCTTATCTCCCATACCAAGTTATCTTACATAGCAGCTTATCTAACATACCAAGTTATCTTGCATAGCAGCTTATATCACATACCAAGTTATCTTACATAGCAGCTTACCTCACATACCAAGTTATCTTACATAGCAGCTTATCTCACATACCAAGTTATCTTACATAGCAGCTTATCTCACATACCAAGTTATCTTACATAGCAGCTTATCTCACATACCAAGTTATCTTACATAGCAGCTTACCTCACATACCAAGTTATCTTACATAGCAGCTTATCTCACATACCAAGTTATCTTACATAGCAGCTTACCTCACATACCAAGTTATCTTACATAGCAGCTTACCTCACATACCAAATTATCTTACATAGCAGCTTATCTCACATACCAAGTTATCTTACATAGCAGCTTACCTCACATACCAAGTTATCTTACATAGCAGCTTACCTCACATACCATGTTATCTTACATAGCAGCTTATCTCACATACCAAGTTATCTCACATTGCAGCTTATCTCACATACCATGTTATCTCACATAGCAGCTTATCTCACATAGTGCCTTATCTCACATACCAAGTTATCCTACATAGCAGCTTATCTCACATGTCACGTTATCTCAAATAGCAGCTTATCTCACATAGCAAGTAATCTCAACTATCAGCATATCTCACATAGTACCTTATATAACATACCTCGTTATCTCACATACCAAGTTACCTCACATACAAGTTACCTCAGATACTATTTTATGTCACATACCATGTTATCTCACATACCACGTTACCTCACATACCACGTTACCTCACACACCATTTTACCTCACACACCATGTTACCTCACACACCATGTTACCTCACATACATGTTACCTCACATACCATGTTACCTCACATACCATGTTACCTCACACACCATTTTACCTTACACACCATGTTAACTCACACACCATGTTACCTCACATACATGTTACCTCACATACCATGTTACCTCACATACCATGTTACCTCACACACCATTTTACCTCACACACCATGTTACCTCACACACCATGTTACCTCACATACCATGTTACCTCACATACCATGTTACCTCACATACCATGTTACCTCACACACCATGTTACCTCACATACCATGTTACCTCACATACCATGTTACCTCACACACCATATTACCTCACACACCATGTTATCTCACATACCATGTTACCTCACATACCATGTTACCTCACACCATGTTACCTCACGTACCATGCTACCTCACATACCATGTTACCTCACACACCATGTTACCTCACGTACCATGTTACCTCACATACCATGTTACCTCACACACCATGTTATCTCACGTACCATGTTACCTCACATACCATGTTACCTCACATACCATGTTACCTCACACACCATGTTACCTCACATACCATGTTACCTCACATACCATGTTACCTCACACACCATGTTACCTCACATACCATGTTACCTCACATACCATGTTACCTCACTTACCATGTTACCTCACATACCATGTTACCTCACACACCATGTTACCTCACGTACCATGTTACCTCACATACCACGCAATCTCAGATAGCACGTTCCAGTTTCCCTTTAATTTAAATTAAATAGTATCCCGTTCCAATGTATTTATCCCCCCAGCCCCCTACCCCACCCCTTCGCCCAGATTCTATAGATCAAAGACATATCTAAAAGGTGTTTGCCAACTGACATCTTTTTCTGCTATACAAAAACACATTTTGAATACATGGCTCAGTTTGTTTTGTTGACAGGCCACCATCATTTCAGAGAGAAAGCGCCTCCTGTATTTTTATAGACTTCATCAGTCTTTCCACAAATCTTAGTGTGAAGTAAATTTCATTAAAAAGTGCTACTGTCTTAGAGTGCTATTGTCTTAGAGTGCTACTGTCTTAGAGTGCTACTGCCTTAGAGTGCTACTGCCTTAGAGTGCTACTGCCTTAGAGTGCTACTGCCTTAGAGTGCTGCTGTCTTCGAGTGCTACTGTCTTAGAGTGCTACTGTCTTAGAGTGCTACTGTCTTAGAGTGCTACTGTCATAGAGTGCTACTGCCTTAGAGTGCTACTGTCTTAGAGTGCTACTGTCTGAGCTCCACTTATTCCCGACAGCGGAAAACGTTATTTTTTTTTCAATTTTTTTTTTTTTTAACGTTCTTCATTGTCTTCTGTTTCTTTATTATTCGGTCTGTTGACGAAGGCATCTCGCCGTTACGCACATTTTATTATCTTGTTTTTTTTTTCCTTTCAAACTTTCACATTTCTTGATCTACCGTTTGCTTTATATTAGTTGCTATACACAGGGTTACTTGCTGTACACAGGGTTAGTAGCTTTACACCGGTTAGTTCCTGTACACTGGTTTAATTCCTTTACACCGGGTTTATTCCTTTGCACCGGTTTAGTTTCTTTACACCGGGTTAGTTCCTTTACACTTTAAACTATAACTTTTTTCTATATTGCATGTTTTTTTTGTTGGTTTTTTTGTTGCTTTTTTGCTCTTACATTACTGTATTGAAGCGTGGAAAAAAAAGCCATACAATATTAGTTGAGCTGGCGTCCGTGGTTGTTCCATTTCAGACTACAGCCATCTATGCCAAGTACATCAAATTTAGAATTTTCAAGACTATAATGCTGGTAAAAAATGTTTTTACCAATAGACAAGAGACAAATTCTTCAAGTCTGGACCATAAGTTAGTGTCGCATAATGATACAGCTAATGTGGTAACATCTACCTTGGATAATACTATGGCGAGCCACAGTGAATACTCATACAATAAACAATCAGTCCACGGAGTGGAGTATAATCAGTTTAGTGTCCCCCCTCCCCCTCCCCATCGTCTCTCCCCACTCACACAACACCATACGCCCCCAACCCTCATGCCAACAAATAACAAAGCACTGTTAGTTCAGACCAAAATAACCCACGATCGATCATAGAAGACCAGCTCAAAGAGATGACAGCCGAATAAAGGTTTAGTATAAAATGTTAATAACCAGGCAATATGTAAACATTCCGGTTGTAATTTCTTCATGGGCGTGACTAAATCCAAACACGATAAGGGTACCCCATAATTTCGCAGTGCACTCAACATCGAAGTCCACCATAAAAGTGCACCAAGAAATAAATGACGCAGCTGCCAGATTAAATCAATCTAAAAATAAAATTATTCTTTCAATCACTTTTTTAAATTCACTTACTCTGTGTAGTACATACTTTCTATTCAATCGATCATCAGTTAACTTACTTTGTTTTGTAGTTCCTTTCTATTTAATTAATTTTATATTCGCTTATGATTTCTTTCTTAAAAAAAAAAAAAAAAAAAAAAAAAAAGGAGGCTGGTCACGTCGTGGCCCTCCCTTAGTTACGCCGCTTTTTTCATTCACCATCTGCCTACACAAATCTTGTACATACTAAAAGCTGGACAATGGTGCCATAATATAAGGGCGATAACTCCCTGCAGTTTCGTTGAGAAGAGTTGTGTAAAGCTGCCCTTCAGCCAACATATAATATTTATACATTTATTACTGTGCACATTCCAAGCCACAAAGGCTAACAACACTCTCTCCTAGCCTCTGGTGTAGGAAGCCGGAGTGGGGGTGGGGGTGGAGGTGGGTGCGGAGGGGGGGTGGGCGTTCCATTCTGTTCGGCAATATTATTTTTTGTCTTAAGGGCTGCATTTTCGGCCCACAGCAGGTTATATTCGGGGGGGGGGGAGGGCGGTAAAACTCCTGGAGGCTCAGTCCCGTGTCACTAACCCCTTCTACACCACGGCTCACAGCAAGAGCCTTGTCTCACGGTGTCTGTGTGGGTCCGAGCCTTCTACACCACGGCTCACAGGAAGAGCCTTGTCTCACGGTGTCTGTGTGGGTCCGAGCCTTCTACACCACGGCTCACAGGAAGAGCCTTGTCTCACGGCGTCTGTGTGGGTCCGAAGTCCGAGCCTTCTACACCACGGCTCACAGGAAGAGCCTTGTCTCACGGTGTCTGTGTGGGTCCGAGCATACGACCATTACACGTAAGATCACACAGATCTGTTGAAGATTTTCATTCCATCTTTAAATGTTCATTTCACTTCATATGTGAGATATTTATTAATTTCAGCTTTGAAAAGAAATAAACGAAAACATTAATTAATTTTTTTTTAAAAATTGAAATAACTTAACTTATTGACCGGAAGTTTGTGTCTGTCTTTTCTGTTGCTACGCGTTGTTTTGGTTTTTTTTTACTAGCAATTGTAACAGATAATAATTATGTTATTATTTTTTTAAAATAATTAATTATGTTATTATTGTTTGTGTAAGTAAGAGTGCTTTGAAGTAGATGTATAATATGTGTCTACAAACATTGGTTAAAGGCTGTGTTGATAGCTAAGGTTGACACTCTGTAAAGTCTGGTAGATCTGTACATCAGATCCTCGCAAGTTTTAGTGCAAAGACAATAATTATATGACACAGATTTGCGGGCCCTTGACGTAAGGAGGATAACCCATTTTTTCAGCGCTCTTTGGGACGTGCAAGTCCTCAGCACTGGGATATGCTAAAAAAAAAAAAAAGAAAAAAGAAAAAAAAAATTGGTTGTGTTTCGCTCCATGGATTTTCTAGGATTTTCTGGACTGAAACACTGCATGAAGTTCGACTTTTCCTCCAAAAACATGCANAAGAAATAAACGAAAACATTAATTAATTTTTTTTTAAAAATTGAAATAACTTAACTTATTGACCGGAAGTTTGTGTCTGTCTTTTCTGTTGCTACGCGTTGTTTTGGTTTTTTTTTACTAGCAATTGTAACAGATAATAATTATGTTATTATTTTTTTAAAATAATTAATTATGTTATTATTGTTTGTGTAAGTAAGAGTGCTTTGAAGTAGATGTATAATATGTGTCTACAAACATTGGTTAAAGGCTGTGTTGATAGCTAAGGTTGACACTCTGTAAAGTCTGGTAGATCTGTACATCAGATCCTCGCAAGTTTTAGTGCAAAGACAATAATTATATGACACAGATTTGCGGGCCCTTGACGTAAGGAGGATAACCCATTTTTTCAGCGCTCTTTGGGACGTGCAAGTCCTCAGCACTGGGATATGATAAAAAAAAAAAAAAGAAAAAAGAAAAAAAAAATTGGTTGTGTTTCGCTCCATGGATTTTCTAGGATTTTCTGGACTGAAACACTGCATGAAGTTCGACTTTTCCTCCAAAAACATGCATTGAATAATTGAAGCTGTGGAGAGAAGTCTGCATCTCAAAGCTGAGCGTAAAGGCACGTACAGACGTAATGGAAGCTATAAAATGTACGACAGCCTTGATGATCATCGTGACAAGGCTTTGGGTGAAAGCAGTAAATCTGATGGACGGCTGCAAACAGATTCTTCAAGTCCTGGAAAGCTACCATTGACCTTGAGGTGACCAATCTGAATTCGTTGATATGTGAATTGGAATATGTTCGGGATGTGTGGCCCAAATTTCTGTATGTGGCCATAGGGTCAGCCGAATCAGCAACCATCAGTCCTAAATTTCATCTCTAGAGATCTATGATGTTTCTGAGACTGATCTATGATGTTTATGAGACTGATCTATGGTGTTTCTGAGACTGATCTATGTTGTTTCTGAGACTGATCTATGATGTTTATGAGACTGATCTTGTGAAATAAATCTTGCATTTTTTTAAAAAAACAAATTCATCTTTCTACATAAACATGTTTGAACATATTTTATAGAATTGAAGCCATGTACAAGTTTTATAAATGTGATCATTGCATTGCGTAATTTTTGGTTCAATTCAACTACTGTTACGACAGCAGAGCTGTTCTGTAGCCGGCTAAATTGATCAAAAACTTTCTGAGAGATAAACTATGGTTCAAGAGAGAACCAGAAATCTGAAATTATTAAGGATTGGATATCTGTTGGACGCAGACATTTGATTGTTTAAATATCTCTGTTGAGTTTGACAAAAAAGAAAAAGTAAAGAAGAGCAGTTATGAAATGTGTTCATAAAATATCCTTGGACCCTAATTCCCAAAACTTTTCATACTTTTTTTTTTTTGGGGGGGGGGGGGGGGGGGGCAAAATTTTGGCTTTGTTCGGGGCCAAAAACTCCTCTGCACGACCCTGGCTGAGATCAGTAATCGTGTACGGCAAGCAACTGTCATTTGCGCCCGGGTCATTTTATTTCCAATAAATGAACAATGAATGCACACTAGCACAAACGTGTGTGTACCGCGAGTCACAGTTTCTCATTACGAAGTGGCTATTCGTACCCGGGTACCAGAAGTGAGAGGTTGGGATTAAAAAACGATTACAAATTTTATTGTTGGGTTTGTAAAACAAAATGAGGTACTAAATGAAAGTTAATTGAATGGACTATATATTTGTAAACTTAATTCTTCAGTTTAACCAAATTAAACTACCACAAATGACATCCGAATAGCACTGAGTCAAGATGGACCCAGACACGCAGCGCCGCCATTCGCACCCGGGTTCCATTAGACTCAAGCTACTCGGATGTCATTTGTGGTAGTTTATTTTAGTTAAAATGAAGAAGTAAGTTTGCAAACATATAGTCCATTAAATTATCTTTCATTTGATACCTCATTTTGTCTTACAAATCCAACAATAATATTTTAAATAGTTTTTAATCCCAACCTCTCAATTCTGGTACCCGGGTACGAATAGTCGCAGCCTTCCCACAAGAAAGTTTTTTTTTTTTAAATTCGAAAAATGAATTATGAGTTGAATATTTGGGTTAGTGGGGTGGGAAATGGGGGTGGGGGGTGGGGGCGGTCCGGCTCGAGCGGCAATTTCTTCGTTATATAGAGGGGCGGCATTTTTCAGCCAACTGCAATGTTTCTTTTTCGTGGAATGGGGTGGCAAACATCTTGACCTGCCCCGGGGCGTCACTAACTCCAGCTACGCCACTGATTCCGTGGTGACAGCTAGCCCCAGTCAATCTCTAGAAAGCTCTTGTTAATGGGCACGGATTAAACCAGACAGGGGACTTGACTCTAGCGTATGAAAAGTAACTCAATGGGATTTCGTTTCCTTTTCCATTTGACCCACTTTCGAGTCCATATGACCCACTCTCCAGTCGACCATAACGTAAGATAACTTCAGTCAGCAAACAGCAAATATTGACATGGCATAATTCAGCACACCCTTGCGACAATATCCTGACGCAGCCCCCCCCCCCTTTTTTTTTCCACAAAAAAAGAAAAAAAAAAAGAAAGATTCAAAAATCCGTGATCTATTTATAAGTTGACGAAGTTCACCCTTGCGAAAATATCCTGACGCAGCCCCCCCCCCCTTTTTTTTTCCACAAAAAAAGAAAAAAAAAAAGAAAGATTCAAAAATCCGTGATCTATTTATAAGTTGACGAAGTTATTGAGGAAGTTTATCAAGCAGAAATATTTCTTTGGGAGGGGCTGTTGGAATTTGAAGGTAATGGATGGTTTTAAATTATAGCACGGAATGACGAAACTTGGGAAGTGTGGTTACGTCATGAGAGTCGGAATGATGGTAACGCCATCCCATTACACGATCATACATTTCACCATATGGTACTAGGGGAGAGCTTTTTTTTTGGGGGGGGGGTGCTGCCACACGTGTTATATTTTTACCCGTCAAAAGTGTTGTCATAACACGTCTTATTAATGAACTACATTCTATGAAGGTAGCGTGAGTGAGATGAAAGTAAATCTTATCTAAAGCCTAAAACCCTAGGTTCCCTTTTTTAAAATAATATTTTCTCTCCAGTTTACATATTATAGACTAATTCTAGGTTTAATATTAAATTTAAATTAAGATGACCAAATAAATCTTTTTTTTAAAAAAGGAAGATTTTGTTGGATTTAGGAGACCAGACCTTTCAACGCTCGAGTGAGCCTGGTCCCCACGGGAAGAAGAAGGGTAGGTTTTCGAAATGAATTTTCTATTCCACAGAATGATACTTGGCTTCTTCAGATCACAACTGACACATTTATGTCCGTACCTAAACTTTAACTTTAAAATTTGCTAAACTCATATGGTTTCAGCCTGGTAAATTAGACAAAATAAATTATTTGTCAAAAAAATTAAGCCCAGAAAAATCACGGAATTTGAGACAAAAACGGACATAAAAAAAATATACCAAAACAATTGATACATAATATCTACACAATGTGAAAGGGAATTAATTCTGTTGCGAAACTAACATGCCCAGTTGCAAACAATAATATATTTATCAAGACTTATCTCCTCATGTTCAGATTGGGAAAAAAATATAACAATTTTATACATCTTAAAAAAATATTAAGTTATATATATCTGTTTTAAGTTCTAAATTTAAATTTCACAATTTCCCCAAAAATTTATACATACCTGTGTATCAGCATCAGATAATTATGATAGTCATAAAGGCGATTGATTCTGCACGAAATGTGTATATGATTCATATGGACGTTTGTATATTATATAGAAAGTTATTTATGAGAGCCATATTGAAATTTGAGTATGTGCCAGAAAGCTAAGGGAGCCATATTGACATATGAGTGTGTGTCATATATCAAAGATAGCCATATTGACATATGTGTAAGTACAAGTTATCTGTGACGGTCATAGGCGCATGACTGTGAAATCCAAGTTGAAATCCAAATGCAAATAAAGAATATAAATGTCCCCCCATAAACGAATAAAGCTTTGCAAGAAATGCTGACATTTATTTATGACTTGAGCGGGAAAAAAAAAGGGGGGGAATCGTAAGAAATGTTTTTGGTTGCTGAAATTTATTTCTAACAAATGTTCTCTTTACCTTGAGGGTTGTGATCAAGGTTTTAACCACAGCTACTCCACTGCTCTGTTCACCATCAATGTTGTAACCATGGCTCCCCCCCACCCCCCCCCCCATCGCCATGTTCAGCATGTTCAAAATGAAACGTGACCCAAAGCGCTAAGAGTTACAGGAATGCGTAACCCTAAACCGACGCAGAACCGTGGGGCATGGGAGGCGTTGGTCTTTGTGCGTCTGAAATGTATATCGTTTTGTCCATGATACCAGCCATGATACCAGCCATGATACCAGCCATGATACCAGCCATGATACCAGCTAACGACCTCGTAACATGTTATCGTTTCTACATTCCATAACTATAGGACTGTAAAGAAAGTCATGTGATTTATGTAATGGTTATAATGAAAGTCATGTGATAATTGTAATGATTGTAATGAAAGTCATGTGATAATTGTAATGTTTGTAATGAAAGTCATATTATAATTGCAATGGCTGTAATGAAAGTCTTATGATAATTGTCAAGCTGTAAAGAGAGTCACGTACAAATTTTAATGGATTATTGTATTTTTAAGTTGTTGTGGCTGTAAACGCAACCGTCTCCCGTGTCTACTTGAGGGTTTGGGTCCCATGAGCACAAGATGTCAGTGTTTCAGGGATTGGGTCCCATGAGCACAAGATGTCAGTGTTTCAGGGATTGGGTCCCATGAGCACAAGATGTCAGTGTTTCAGGGATTGGGTCCCATGAGCACAAGATGTCAGTGTTTCAGGGATTGGCTCCCATGAGCACAAGATGTCAGTGTTTCAGGGATTGGGTCCCATGAGCACAAGATGTCAGTGTTTCAGGGATTGGGTCCCATGAGCACAAGATGTCAGTGTTTCAGGGATTGGGTCCCATGAGCACAAGATGTCAGTGTTTCAGGGATTGGGTCCCATGAGCACAAGATGTCAGTGTTTCAGGGATTGGGTCCCATGAGCACAAGATGTCAGTGTTTCAGGGATTGGGTCCCATGAGCACAAGATGTCAGTGTTTCAGGGATTGGGTCCCATGAGCACAAGATGTCAGTATTTCAGAGATTGGTTCCCATGAGCACAAGATGTCAGTGGTTCAAGGATTGGGTCCCATCAGTACATTAAGATTTCAATGTTTCAGGGATAGGGTCCCACCAGCAACCAACAAGCCTCAAACATATATCGCAAAAGGAAATCTATTATATCGTCGGATCCTCTAGTTCTGAATCATACATGTGTTATCTAATCCGAGTGCAGTCTCTCCACCTTATACAAGCATATATATCGCAGCGTAGCTTCATGTTTTTTAAATTATCTTTTTAAAATGCTTATCGGTTAGATGTTTATGCTATGCGTGGTACAGAATCGTTCAACTTTGATGGATTCATGGTCTTTACTGTTACTATTTATGCCATTTTCACGTTTCATCATGGGCTGGAAAATATTTCTCTCTTTTTTGTTTTGTTAAATTGCCGACTATTCCTACTCGGACCCGTACTCGGATCCGCCTTGTACAGTCTCAAAATACCCGCATGTTGTACCCAGTAAAATTAAAACTATTAAGTTCTAGTAGAAATGAGTACACGAAACGTCCAGTTAGTATTCTGAAAAGAGACCATCTCAAAAGCTCTGACCCAGCCCACAGCAACCCACCACAGGGAACCCACGACTCTTGATGACCCCCTCGGTGGTGGAGTCGGTGTGATTCCATCGTCACGTCGGGGAGGGGGGGGGTTACTTGATGCATTTTAGTTTACTTGCTGGTTTTTTTTTTTAATACGCGATAATCAGATGACGTCATGTCTGTGCATAATCTGTATCCGGATGCCTGGGTGTCTCCTTCGAGTCGGCTAGCACTAAATCTTACATCTGTGATAGCGTGGGGTCATGTAGTGCTGTATCATGCATCTGTCGTATCATTGGGTCATCTAGTGGTGTATCACACAAGTGTTATGCCAGTACAAACAGATTTACATGATAAAAGACATAACAAAACGATAAATTAATTTTTAAAATTAAAAGATAAAATAAAAACGAAAATCAAATAAGGTCATTAGGATAGTATAGCTCTGAGATCCTTAGAAATAGGAATAAACTATAAACCGAGAGCGTAGAAACTTAATGGGCGGTGGGGATTGCGTGATGACGTAAATGAACAAAGTACGTTCATGCCACGCGGTGTCAATGTCCATCGGCATTATTCTATTTCAAATCTCATTCTCAAACGTTTTACCTACATCGGTTTAGTGTCTAGTTCTACTGAAGATATGATATCCAGGTTCATTTATTGTATCATGATATCATTACGTTACACCCTTCTCGTTTCCCCAGACGTAAACTGTGTCTTTTTCATCTTGATAAATTTCCTTCTCGGCCATGTCTTCTTTCCTAATGCGTCGATCAGCTCGCTGACATAGCAGCTCCAGGCGTGCTCGTAACCGTAACCCCAAGGACGTGTCGTCTTACTTACCAGTTACGGACAAAACGGATAAAGGATTTCCCTGCCATTTCATTGAATACATTCTTCAAATTTTCCAGCGTCTCCCGTCCTGACCTCAACGTAATGTATGTCTCATACAGCACATTTCTCTAGCGTCTCTCGTCTTGACTTCCACATAATGTATATCTCATACAGCACATTTCTCTAGAGTCTCTCGTCTTGACTTCCACATAATGTATATCTCATACAGCACATTTCTCTAGCGTCTCTCGTCCTGACTTCCACATAATGTATATCTCACACAGCACATTTCTCTAGCGTCTCTCGTCTTGACTTCCACATAATGTATATCTCATACAGTACATTTCTCTAGCGTCTCTCGTCTTGACTTCCACATAATGTATATTTATTTATTTATTTAGGCATTTTTATATAGCGCTTATCATAAAGCTCTAAGCGCTTTACAGTTATTAAAACATGTAAACTAAGTAAATACAAATGAGACACTAGGATAGTAACTACTATTCTATAGAAACAATGAAAATGGCTATAAAACGAGGACACTTTGACACTTCAGGATCAACCCGAAACAGAAAATGAGGTAGGGCAAGGAGGGTGCATCACAGGTCATAGGCGGACCTAAACAGATGAGTTTTAAGGGACTTTTTGAAAATGGACGAGGTTTCACTATGACGTATATGGAAGGGGAGCTGGTTCCAGAACGTGGGCCCATGGAAGCAGAAGGAGCGTTCACCGATGGTCTTAGTTTTAGTTCTTGGGATTGAGAGGGTTCTACTGTCAATGGAAGAACGTAGTTGTCTTGTGGGGATGTAAGGAAGCAACAGTTCAGAGAGATTGTAAGGAAAGTGAGGGTCACTGAACGAGTTGAAGCAAAGATTGGCAGACTTGTATTTGATGCGAGAGGATATTGGAAGCCAGTGGAGTTGCCGCATGTGTGGTTGAATGTGGTCATGTTTCTTTAATTTAAAAATGAGTCTGCATGCTGAGTTCTGTGCCTTCTGAAGTTTTTCTATGTGGTGTTGAGGAATGCCTGAGAGAAGAATGTAACAGTAGTCAAATTTTGAAAGAATGAGTGAAGAGACGAGAGTTTTTGTGGCATCAAAGGAGAGGAGGTGTCTAATGGTGCTGATTTTTCTAATTTCGTTATATGCTGATCTGCATATATTCGTGACATGTTTCTCCATGGAGAGGGTGTCCGTAAGCGTGACTCCAAGGTTTCTGGCAGAGGGAGAGAGTGTGATGTCAGAGTTGCCAATAGATATAGAAGAAGGAGCGAATGGAGGGAGAGGTTTGTTTTGAGAGTGGATGAGAAGGATTTCCGTTTTATCATCATTTAGCTTCAGTTTGTTGCAAGTCATCCAACGCTTTACATCGTCCACGCACTCCTGTATGCGAAGGATTGTGGAATCAAGTTGATCAGGAAAGCAAGAGTCACTGATTTGAGTGTCATCAGCAAAGGATTGACTGGAAACTGAGTGGTGGCTAATGAGAGATGATAGAGGTTTAGTGTAGAGGATGAAAAGGATATCTCACACAGCACATTTCTCTAGCTTCTCTCGTCGTGACTTCCACATAATGTATATCTCATACAGCACATTTCTCTAGCGTCTCTCGTCCTGACTTCCACATAATGTATGTCTTATATAGCACATTGCGTCAGGGCCTATTTTATAACAATTAATTACTTATGTTTTACACACCACTTATTATTTAGTCAACGTATTACACTGCCCTCTCTTTTTTTTTTTTAAAACCCAACAACATTGCAGTTCGCCCACAAGTCTAAAACACTACATTGTATTCCTACGCTGAGATTCCCTAACAACCGTTCGAAACGGATTGTTCAACTGACCAGAAACAAAACAAAACGTTGCTCATATAGAAAGATGGCGTCTGGTTTAAGAGGTGACCAAGTTCACGAGTCCCGCAGTCTCGGGGACTCTCCTCCAAACAAAAATCACTGTTTATATTTTATTTTAGCACTCTAAACCTGTAAATATGACGTTGTTATTTAAGTGGTCGCGTGATCCCACGCTGAGCGGCTGAATCGTATGCCGCCCCCCCCCCCCAACCCGCTACCTGTGGTTAAGACGAGTTACCTTTAAAGGGTGATGCGTGGAAAGGGATGTTATTAACCAAGGTAATCCTAGCCGAGGGTGTTTATATTTTATTTTAGCACTCTAAACCTGTAAATATGACGTTGTTCTTTAAGTGGTCGCGTGACCCCACGCTGAGCGGCTGAATCGTATGCCCCCCCCCCCCCCCAACCCGCTATCTGTGGTTAAGACGAGTTACCTTTAAAGGGTGATGCGTTGAATGGGATGTTATTAACCAAGGTAATCCTAGCCGAGGGCGTGAACAACAAAAAAAAACCACCATAATGGAGTTATATGGTTGATTTATATGGTGGTGTTATATGGTGGTGTTTGAACAAAGTAAGTTTCACGTAAACATCTATGAGTCAATGAACCCCAGAAGATGTGTATGTGTATGTGTTTTTTTTAATGAAAGAAATTTCCTTTTTTTACATTTGACGAACTTAACGACGTGGTCTAACAAAGAGTGGTGGCGTTGTACTATAGGCAGAACCACGTAATTGAAAGTCTACACCAACAGATCAAATGCGTGTTACATAAACAAAAAAGTGGTGAACAGCTCTGTATCGCTTTAAGGGATGTGCCAGATTTAAAGGGCGCGTCAGATTAAAAGGACACACCAGATTTAATGGGCGCGCCAGATTAAAAGGACACACCATATTTAAAGGGCGCGTCAGATAAAAAGGACACACCAGCTTTTTTAAAATTACCATAATTACAAAACATTGCGTGATATTTTGTATAGCATTAGATACATCAGACTGTATATGGACTGTCCGAATTTTATAATAATTACTGCAGAATTTGCTCATACATGTACGCTATGTATACCGTGACCTTCCGGACCCGGACAAAGGCATCCGTACGCAAAATCTGCAAAATCAACAACCCCTCTGCCCTTCCAAATTCGTACATACTATATGGATGGCCCCTGGCTATCCTAATGGATGACCCCCTGACTATCCTAATGGGTGACCCCTGACTATCGTAATGGATGAACCCTGACTGTACTAATTGATGACCACTGACTATCCTAATGGATGGGGAGCACTCCAAATAGGTCAAGCAATTGACTGGTCTTTAAAGGGTCTTAGCGGGTACCACCACAAAGTATACACCCCTGACTTTCCCTACAGATGTCTTGAGGAGTACAACATATGACATACAGATGACACCTCTGACAGTCCTAAAATGTGTCGCTCGGGCAGCCAGACGGATCATTCGCTCGCCATTCTTCCTCCGTTAACAAGTTAAATATCGCAGCGTACCCACAAGCTTGCCGTGGACAAAGCATTAAGACATTTTGTGTGTATATAACAACCGTCTGGTTCACACTCGCCCTCGATGGAGCGGTACATCTATTTAAAACCGGGAGTCTGTTCATGGCAAGATTTTTAAATTATATACACACACATATATATATATATTTAATCTGTACAAAACAGTCTACAATCATTGTCCTCAGAACATCTTGAGATTTGAATCCATGATTATGACTAGGCCATTTGTCCAACGCTTAAAAATTATAATACATCCCCCCACCACCCCTTTCCCCACCCCCCCCCCCCCCCCCCCATGAATTTAAAGACAGGCAACTCTTCGTTCCAAAAAGTTCTTGCTGTTCATTTGAGCGTAAAGCGTGAAGCGTAACACTATTCTGGTTATCAACTTAATGTTGTTTTTAAACACTCTAGACGCCTTGTGTCCGCCACGGTCTGCCTCTGAGTGATCCTTTGATAGACTTTGTTGGATCACGGAACTTTTGTTGTTGGTTTTTTTGTTGTTGTTTTTTTAATGTGTTTGGATTTACATTGGACATTCTTTTGTCCTCACTCAAAGCTGAATCTGTTTACTACGCACGTTGTATGGGTTTGCACATTTAATCTCTTTACAGATTTGGCTTGTTAGATGAACAATAAGTAACAAAGGACTGAAAAGAAGTATACAAAGAAAAATTATGCCAAAACTAGTGATCTTGACTATATACTAATATACAGCAAGGGAAAAAGTATAACACTAGAAATGTTCAAATAATCCTCACACAAAAAGTGAAAAAATCTAGTAAATCTTGTCTGGCTCCTGTAAGTCTGGTAAGTCTCGTAAATGTCTGCCAGTCACAGTCGACCGTCGTATTGATAGAGAGGGAGTCAGAGCCCTCCAGAATATAAAGTCTAGAAATCTCCCTCTAATTAGAACCTTCTGGAGACCCGTCAACAACTTTTATAATCAAGGGCGGCGAGGGACAAGGAGTGACAGGGTTAATTGGTGACGTCAGTAACCAAACCAAATGGGGAGGTAAGGTTGCATGTCACATCGAGGCACCAAGCAGGGTGAACAAAAGTAGGTCAACACACAGGCTGTAACATTGCCCTAAGGTTGATCTGCTCTTGGGTGGATCTAATCGATGTGGATCTGATCTAAAGGTGGTATGCTCTAAGGTGGAGCTAGCTGCGTAATTAGTTCAATGTTGAGGTGTATACGTTTACAATTGTTACAAATGTTTTGATCTGCATACAACGATGACCGAGCCCAAAGAAATGCTGTTAGAGTAACTCAAGGTTTTAAGTACTGTTTGTTTGTGGGGTCAGGGTTGTGCGGGTTGGGGGGGGGGGCGCAGAATTGATGATGAAAATTTAAATCGGTTATAAATTCAAAATAAAGTCTGAGAATTCTTTAAAATACTATTATGACAAAACTATTTGACTCAGCGATTCTGATTTAGAGATTATGTCAAATATCTGTGCCAAATTATAACTTGTTAAATGAAGGCTTCGCTTATTGGCAATGAAGCTGCGTCTTAATGCACGGCAATAATTTATTTGTGACCGTTGAAAATTAACCAGAAAAACAGGTTTTTCAAAAATGGTTTATTTCACTTCATTTTGCAACAAAATCTATTAACAGTTACAATTCCATAACATTATTCCCCACCCCCCACCCTTTTTTTTTTTTTTTAATTAAAAAAACTTCTCTCACGTCTTCTTGAAATTTTTTACTGACGTCACTGCTGGATATGACGAGAGATTTCGAAGGTTTCTCTTTTCAGGGCCATTTCTTCCAAACCAATGACATTCAAAATGATACTCCTGGACGGTTCTATATTCCAAAGCAATCTACGCAGCTATACGCCGACACGTCCAATTTCTGTGCACGGCCCGTGTGTGTTAATAATAATGTGTGTGGCGGGCACTGCTTGTCAATCGTCGCCTTGGAGGCGTACAGCGTTCTCAGCGTGATCCAATCTCCCATTGATGTCCAACAGTGTGCTTTGAAGCAGCCCTCTCAAAGCTTGAGAACCACTGCGTGCGTTGAAGGTAGATTCTTTGAACGGGAATTGTGAGGTGTGGGTGGGGAGGGGGGGGCGTCACTTTTCTGAAGCCAGATGGCATGCAAAAGTGGATTCTTTCCGAAACTTTGAATCTGAACAGACATGATTGGTCATACAAAGACTCACTTCAACATTCATCGATCCTTCTTGGCTTTTGTAGTTGGGTGGCATCGGCAGAAAACTTCCTTCTAAGTTTCTTTAACTTCATGATTGCCTGCCAGCGTCGTAAGATAACTCAACCGCGGCCAACACTATCATAAATCAATTCTTTTTTTTTTTAAAATCATCATTAATAATTATTGCGATAACGTAATTTCGATGACATTACAATAATTAGCAAAGTTATGATGAGTGGTGTTATCTACCGAAAAATAAGTAAACATAAACCCATTTCCTGGAATTTGAAGGCGGAGTCTTGAAGGAAATATGAAGGAAAAAAAAAGATAATGAGTCCACCTTTGAATCACGTCAATTCATTGATTTAGACCATCTGTAGAATTTTGATCAAAAGAAAAGGTTGGACAGCACTATTTAAAGTAGACTGACCCCAATCTGACCCCATACTGATAACATACTGACCCCATACTGACCACATACTGAACCCATACTGATCACATACTGAACCCATACTGATCACATACTGACCACATACTGACCCCATACTGACCACATACTGAACCCATACTGACCCCATACTGACCCCATACTGACCCCATACTGACCACATGCTGATCCCATACTGACCACATGCTGACCCCATACTGACCACACGCTGACCTCATACTGACCCCATACTGACCCCCTATGGATGCACCCCTAAACGCCATCGAATACCCGATTTTGATTTTTCGCGGGCTACTGCTTGATGTGCCCGCTCCATTAATCCATGACCTTTGAGCCTACCTGGTTGGAGATCCGCCCTGGGGCAGGTGTATCGTCAACTGCTCATTAACATTGTGATGTCGAGCTCAAGGTGAAAGATGTTGTTAACCAAGAAATATAATGACTATAATTCATCAAACTCGGACAGTCTGACATAAAAAAACACACGTCATTCCAATCATCCGTTGACTGATGTGGGACAGTTCAGAGATGGGAGTCGGCTTCGCGAACCTAAGCTCTCTTTGAACATTATCTGCTCTATGGATTGTTGGCAATATGAAGTTGGAAAAAATACTGCGATGTTGGTCACAGAACAGCGGTTTTGGTCACGGTACTGCGATGTTAGTTACAGCACTGCGATGTTGGCCACAGTAAGGCGATGTTCACAGTACTGCCATGCTGTTCACAGTACTGCGGTGTTGGTCACAGTATTGCGATGATGGTCACATTATTGCGATGCTGGTCACAGTAAGGCGATCTTGGTCACAGTACCGCGGTGTTGGTCACATTGAGGCGAAGTTGGTCACAGTACTGCGATGTTGTTCACAGTATTGCGATTTTGGTCCTAATCGCACTTTTCCGACTTAAACGTCAGGTATCCTACTCTGGCTCACTCTGACGCCGGAAAAAAATCTCATTCTTAAATGTCTTTAAACAAATCTTTATGCAAACCTATACTATAACGTCACTAGATTCTATTTAAAAAAAACAACAACTACAATGTAGATCATTTGATTCAATAATAGTCCTTGTCAGACATGTAGGTTACTGGTTTGTCATCGACGGTTTAACTTAAACTGTCCAGGAGTTTATTTTATTTCAACACATGCCAGATAAGATGGAATTAGTAGTCAGCAAAATTACAGAGTCAACGAAATAACGATCAACCATTTACTAAAATTCATGATCACCTATGACGAGTCTTCGATTTTTCTGAGTCACCATTTTCCCGATTTTGCCCATAAAACATGCGATAGGACGACCCTTCAGCCTAATTTGAATGATACAATCATAAGTGCGTGCTACACGGAGGGGGGGGG
>CAXITT010000808.1:261896-280825 GCA_964033795.1 Lymnaea stagnalis | reverse complement strand
CCCCCCCCCCCCCCAACCAGATCGTCATCATCATCATCAATGGCACTTTATTTTTAAGAGTATTCTGACCTGCATCACTGTATGTTTCCACTCGGATCGATCCTTAGCTTTTCGTTCTCATGCCATCCACCTCAGTCTTGGTCTTTCAGTGAGCCGTCTACCCTCTGGTTGTCTCTCTGAATGCCACTTATTAACGCCTCTATAATCGTTCAATCTCAAAAGGTTTCTTGTCTTTAAAAAAATTGATTTAATTTAAAGTCTGCGACTTTGGTAATGTTCTTGTACAACTGGTATATTTCTTGATAATTCAGATATTTTTTTTCGGCGAGGGAAAGCATTAGTCTAGAGTCTAGATTAACCAATAGATAATAATAAATATCACCAAAATGTTGTTTGATACACGGATTACAGGTTCAGGAAGTGTCGCAAAGAGCGATGTATCAGCCCTCGGAGAATAAGCGCACCGCTCATGCCCAAAGAAAGCTCACGGCAAGAAAAAGCAAAGTCGACTCAAATACAAAAGAACGCGTGTCCCACGTGCAGGAAAGCTTTTCGGGTACAAACAGGATGGGCAGGCTACCTGTGCACTCACCGTGGAATATAGCCTTTGGCATCTTCGCATGCGAAGGACAAACAACAACAACAAACTGATTCATTGCCGGCACAATGGGATTCGGCTTGTTATGACTATGGAAAGAAAGTTTGCAGTGGGTTGGAGTACAACAAAGTGACAGTAAGTTTTCATGGGAGAGGTTAAGACGAAAAGGCTGTTGTGATTGTTTTTAACAAGTTAATTTTATAGAGCATATTATCGCTGTAACACTATACACTACTAGTTTCTTACCTTTCGGGTCTTTCTGAATTTCAAACATAAAACATCAAGACATATAATGATGAATAGGATTGTTTGAAAGCACTTGTTTAGGTTAGTGGTTCCTCTTCTTGGTCTACTTTGAAAGGTCTATTAAAAATGTATTTGTTGACTGCGATTGTTGTATCAAAATTACATTGTTTTGTTGCAAAAACGAAAAAAGTCAAATAAAAATAATAATAACGGTTGTAGAGATACTCCGGGGCTCGGCCCCCCTAGTCTCAAAACAGGGCTACGCCACTGGCTTCAGTCCCAACTAGTGCGCTGTGCTTTAGGCCCCCCACTGTTCTGTCGCCAATCTGAAGTTTAATAATGCTCCGATGCAGATTAATAAATCTAGAATCTATAAGGTGTTGATTTCATCCCGAGCCACGTGAAATTTGTTTACGCTGCGTTCCCACACATCTCAAGGTTGAGAATGAAACTTGACCTGCGAGTTAACCCCCTGCCAGTATGGGCCCCGGTTTTAACTGACACTGCCGTGGGCATGGCTGTAAGGAATGTCGCGCGTATCATTCCCGGCCTGTGTCAAGTGGTGTCTCAGCTTAAAACCACTTGTTCCCGGCCTGTGTCAAGTAGTGTCTCAACTTATAACCACTTGTTACCGGCCTGTGTCAAGAAGTGTCTCAGCTTATAACCACTTGTTACCGGCCTGTGTCAAGGAGTGTCTCAGCTTATAACCACTTGTTCCCGGCCCATATCAACTAGTGTCTCAGCTTATAACCACTTGTTCCCGGCCTGTGTCAAGTAGTGTCTCAGCTTATAACCACTTTTTCCCGGCCTGTGTCAAGTAGTGTCTCAGCTTACAACCACTTGTTCCCGGCAACGACCTCAACAAATAAACGTCTGCTGCCAACACTCGCCCATGATGTGCTTCCGAACCCGAACCAAATAACAACAACAACAACAACAACAACAAAAATAGATGCGCACATTACATTCAACAAAACGTCGAAACCTATTCATACACGTGGATGTTATGAATTATCTAACGTCATCAGTGCGTGACGGACGCCCAACCTAACTCTATTTTCGAAATGGCGAACACCATGGTTTTTTAAACTTAGCCGAAACGTTCTTCTTGTATTGTCATGTCTTCATATTTCGAGCTTCCACATGACCTTGTTTCACGATTGCCTACACACAGCTTGAACGCAGTCCTTCATTTTTCATCCTTGTACTTTCGGTAACTGCCATTGTGTGATAAAGGATTTGCTTCAGCCTACGGTGGATTCCTTGCAGCGTCAACAACAACAACTAACATTTTAAACGCAATGTCCCATGAACATCAAGCGTTGACAGAAGTCATTCGTCTCAGACAATCCACTGAACTTTTGCCAGCAATTGCGGGTGGGAAATCCTCTCTTGTATGCTTAAGAAATTGATTTAACATGAAAATGTTTATACGTAAAAAAAATTTAAAAAAAGAATTGTTATTATTATTATTTTTTAACTGCATTAGAACGCATTTTTCAGTTTTATTTGAAGATTAAATACGTAATTTAATACCGAACTTTGAACTTGTCAAAATGATTATATTTTGCAATGTAAATAGGACAATAGGTTGTCTCATTTTTAAGATTGAAGTTTAACAACGTGAAATAAGGTTCTGCATGGACCTGCCTCTTTGGGAGACATATTCCTAACACCATCTTCTGGAGACTTATTCTTGAAATACTTTATGTAAACCCGGGAGTTGAGGGTCACACTTTACCAGAAAAACTCCCAATCAATGCAGGACCTTAACTTAAATGACATAGAAATGTTTCAATAGAGTGGCGCCACCACGATCTCCAGCCCAGACGCACACTCATTCATTCACTGAATCGTTTCACTGGTCAAAAGAGGAATCTCATAAGATGCAATTAATAGGACGCACATATACTTGCCTGCACCTAACGTATGTTGCAAAATTCTCGATTTTGGACTGACGTCAGAACAAAAAAAAATGGCGCTTGCTTCATAACCACGTGACGGCGATGTTTCCTGTAGATCAGTGGTTCTCAACCTTCCCGAAGCCCTTTAATACAGTTCCTCGTGTTGTGGTGATCCCCCAACCGTAAAATCGTTTTCGTGACTGCTTCATAAACGTGCGTTTTTCGATGGTCTTTTGCGACCCCTCTGTAAGGGTCTTTCGACCTCCAAGGGGGGGGGGGGTCATGACACACAGGTTGAGAACCGCCGCTCTAGACCTATTCTCAAAACATGTTTCTTTATCAAACATACAAGAAAAGCTTTTTTAGTGTGAGATGTAACGTTTTGTCCGGAAATTCTATCGATTATTGATCCCGTACTCCGGAAATTTTCAAAATCTTCGAAGTCGGCCTAAGCTGTAAAAAATTCAAAGTTACTTGATACTTGATATTTCTCTGTCCGGTTCTGTCAATAGTCTTTTGAAATGCTATGTAAGGATTATCTTATTGAACGTACCTGGTCTATTTGAATCTTAAAAGCAAATTGGGGAACTCTTGAGATAGAAATAGAAGAACTTAGAATTTAGCTTTTCGGTGAGCACAGTTTCATCAATGCGTTATAAGTTTTTAACGTAACGAACCCACTAAACATCACTAGACACTGCTAGACACCACTAGACAGCGCTAGACACTGCTAGACACCACTAGACAGCGCTAGACACCACTAGACACCACTAGACACCACTAGACACTGCTAGACACCACTAGATACCCCTAGACACTGCTAGACACCACTAGACACCGATAGACACCACTAGACACCGATAGACACCTCTGGACACCACTAAACACCTTTAGACACCATAATGTCCTCATTATGTAATACTCAGTGTTTAGTGTCCCTTTTCATCAAGTATTCTCTCTTCATCTCCCCGGTTGAGATACAATGGATGTGGTCGAGGGGCACAACAGGTATCAAGTAGTTGGTGACTTGTGCATATGAAACAAGAGTGGGAGCTTATTATTGAGGTCATGATACCTTAGATTAATTGAACTAGAGTTCAGAACGCCACTGATTGCACTCTTATTAAAGACGCCATTCCTGGCCGACCACAGCATCAACTCACTTGACAATTCATGTGTAAAATATAAAAATATCCAATCGTACAACAAAATTTAACTCAACTGGCAAATTATATGCAGTACTGTGATCGTATGGATCTTACATTTAAAAATGCCTAATTGACCCGTGTGACGTCATCAGCCATACTTGTAATCGAAGTTTGAAACTTTGTGCGACTCTCCGATCTTAGACGTTACTTTGAGGTAGGTTCGGTCATACAGGGGCGCTCTTTAAAGGACCTGTTCAACCGTAAAGACTTTCACATGTCCCCGCTTGTCGGACCAAAGGAATGTTTTCAGTTGTGGGAGTTTTCAACAACCCCCTCTTACCCCCACCCACTTTTTTTTTTTTTTGACGTCAACAACTGAGTCCTTCAGTCCGTGGAAATAGCTGTATCCCCACACACAGTTATAACAAACAAAAACAGTGTGTGTCGACACGAAATATGTGAATGTGCGTGTGTTGTTCTTGTGAACGCTATTTAGTATTTCAAGCTCTTGAATTGTGTTTCGTTGCAAGGAAGTCATTAAAGAAATGAAAAGTCAGGGTATCCGTGATGCTGAGAATAAACAGTTGATTAGTGGGAGTTCAGACAAGAAGCTAGAACTCACTTCTTGAAATTGAAAGAACAAAACAATGACATCTGATTAACTCAACACAGCAGTGGCATACTTTTGCTGGTACTTCCAAGTTGATTTAATCTGTGATTCTGCTGTGCTGGAATAAACTAGGTGTTACCTTCACGCAAGGGCTTTACTGAAGCACTAAGTTTAAAATTCAACATATTCCGTAAGGTAAGTAGAGATGCTATGTCACAGTCTTTCAATCGCGTAACGACTGGCAATTCAATGAAATATTAGAAGTCACAAATTTAATGTATATTCATTATTGTTTTGTTTTTTTGTTTTTGTTTTTTTTTTTGTTTTGTTTTTGGTTGTACTTGCGAAAACATTGAAACGTTTTGCAGTTCATTCTGTGTAACCATAATTAAAGCTTAACGTATGTAGCAGTGGGCGTGGTTAGAGTTGGTGTCATTCCCTCCCCCCGACTTCCTCGGTGGATTTCTTCTTGTTAAACTATGTCCCCAGTATGAAAATGACAATAACAAAAACAAATTAATTGAAGGTCCGGAGATAAATGTATTAAAGAACTGTAACATGCTCTTAGAATCGCCCGACCAAATAGTATTTGGTATCAATGGAAAGCTTTATTTCTCAGAATTTGGATAAATATAGCTTTATGAAAGTTACCGAAGACTTCAATCGGCGTTGAATCATGGTCAAAAAGCTGTTTTTCCTGACCTAATTATACGGTTACCTCTTTTCTGACGCATCAACCTTGAACTTTTAATAAAGCATGCATTTGTATTGGTTACATGCATGGACAATTTAAAAAGTGATCGGGTATCCTTTTATTAACGTCGATTAGACCGAGAAATGTGTACTCTATAAATATTTTTCCGTTTGGTGTCACCCCCCCTCCCTTTGAGACGGTGTCACCCGGTGTGGTCCTTACCACCCCGGCTCCGCCACTGCTATATCATTTTATTGACACAAATTGTCTGTGTCTCAATAGATTATCAGAGAACATCATAGTTAATGGCTTTGACGCTACATTTACGACAAGCTTCCCAATCCACAGTCGATGTGACCGACTTATTTTAAATGACTAGAAACAAAGTTAATGCGCCGGGGAAATTCTCCCACCTGCAGACCCTTTGTGACAAAATTTGCCCTTGCGGGATAAAAAACCTTTAGACTGACCCCAAGATGGACTATCTGTTGACTGATCCGAACTTTCCCATTGGTCAATTGAAAGCAGGTCTGCTATATATTCGGTCATGCACTAATGTAGACGCATGTCTTTTGACGCCAGGGCTCATTGTGTTTCCACTAACGCTCAGTCTACGCCCACGTGTTCCTCTTTTTTTAAAAAATAATCTATGAACACCAAGTCTGAGCTGAACACCGAGTCTGAGATTTAGAATATCGAGTCGGAGCTGAACACCGAGTCTGTGCTTTTGAACACCGATTCTGTGATTTTTGAACACCGAGTCTAAGCTGAACACCGAGTCTAAGCTGAACACCGAGTCTGAGCTTTTGAACATCGAGTCTGAGCTTTTGAACATCGAGTCTGAGCTGAACACCGACTTTGAGCTGAGCACCGACTTTGAGCTGAACACTGAATCTGAGCTGAACACCGAGTCTGAGCTGAACACCGAGTCTGAGCTGAACACCGAGTCTGAGCTGAGCATCGAGTCTGAGCTGAACACAAAGTCTAAACTGATTTACTAGCGTGGGGTCTTACTTGGCCATAGCAATGCTGTTAATCTATATATAACCTTCCCTAGGACGACGTGTGTAGTTGCTGTGGCAGGTGGAATTGTGGACTGGCGGATTAGGAGAAACGTGGAGTGGATTAGCAGCAATTAGAACACGAATGAGATGCTTTGGCTAGAAGGTGGCTGGAATGTAGTGGGACGAGGACATTTAGGTGAGATGGTGAGAAGGTGGCGAGAAGGTGGTAAAGGGGTGAGAATATGCTGTGAAGTGGTGAGAATATCGTTTGATGCGAAGGTGGTGAGGATGTGGTAAAAAGGTGGCGAGAAAGTGGTGAAGTGGTGAGAATATGGTGTGGTGAGGTTGGGAAAATATGGTGCGGTGAGGCGAACATGTAGTGAGAATGTGGTGAAAAAGTTGTGAGAATTTGGTGAAAAAGTTGTGAGAATGTGGTGAGAATATTATGCGGTAAGATGCTCAGAATGCGGTAATGTGGTGAAAAATAGTTGCCGATACAACTAAAAATAGTTGCCGAACCATTAAAAATAGTTTCCGACACAACTAAAAATAGTTTCCGACACCACTAAAAATAGTTGCCGACACCACTAAAAATAGTTGCCGACACCACTAAAAATAGTTGCCGACACCACTAAAAATAGTTGTCGACACCACTAAAAATAGTTGTCGACACCACTAAAAATAGTTGTCGACACCACTAAAAATAGTTGTCGACACCACTAAAAATAGTTGTCGACACCACTAAAAATAGTTGTCGACACCACTAAAAATATGTTGCCGATAAAAAGGTGGTTTTTGGTGTTTTTTTTTTTTTTTTTTGTTGTAATCCGTGGATGAACCAGAATGTGATCATCTGAGAATTTATCCTTACGTCTATCATGTTTGGGAAAGATGTGCCGAAATGTTAAGAGGAATTAATAATACACTTGAAAAGTATGTAGCCACATGAGGAATACTATTGAAATGTCGGACTTGTTTTCTTCAAGGTGCTCCACCCGTTGGCATAGGTTACCGGAAATTTGATCGAAAGAAATTTCGTCGACGGTAAATTGATCGACGGTAATTTGATCGAACGGAAATTTGGTTGAATCTTTTTTTTCGTTAAATTTCTCTTTGAACGCACTATACTTTATAGTAAAACAAAATAATGCGTTCAAAAAGAAATTTGAAGCAAGTTTTTAACGTAAAACCGTAAAAATAGATTCGACCAAATTTCTGTTCGATCAAATTACCGTCGATCAATTTACCGTCGATGAAATTTCTTTCAATGAAATTTTCTTTCAATGAAATTTCCGGATACGGTTGTCGTAATGTAGGAGAGGCACTTGTCATTGGCCTTCGGTGTGGACTGGACCATCTACGTATTTCAATTTTGAACTCTTTATGTATCTCAGTGTGGACTATCTGCGTATCTTAATTTTGGCACGTTGATACTAGCTTCAATGTTTCATCTACCCAGGGCCAAAAGCCACGGGACTTTCCACGACACCATCAGGATGTTACTTTGACTTTCCACGACACCATCAGGATGTTACTTGTCACAGATCAGATTTAACAATAAGATCGACAACAAATTGTATTGTACTTTTAGATTTTTTATTTTTTTTTAACATCTCAAAGCATTGCGTTTATACAACTTGTCACTTGAAAACTAGCCAAGCAAACCATGGTTTCTTTGTGCAGTCACTCGCTCGGCGAACAAAGACGGAAAGAGGCGATGATCTTATCGCGATGTCTATTTGAAGAAACGCGATCATATGAACGCTGTAAACTGCGTAAGTTCTATTAGCTCAGCTGAGATAGGCGAAGCTTATTAGATGCCCCATCAAGCACTTTGAAGGATTTAAATAAATTAGATATTAAAGAGGAGCTATTTTTTCTTTTTTTTAAAAAAAAGGATAATTGAAACCGTCCACTTGTTTTAAGATTGAGAACTGATGATGATTATATGAAGAAAACTTGCTGACAGGACAAGTCAATGTAATAACAACGTCGCGACACGACAATTATTGGACAGCACAACTTGAAAACATGACTAACAGGCGATTAGTAAATTTATAGGGGTGGCAATATTGTGGCACGACTTTGTTTTCGATCTAACAACTTGGTGACAAACTGCGTGATGTCAGAGAGTCCTAGGACGTAAAATTATGCCATACGTATCAAGACATCCTGGTGGCGGTATTCACTTGGTGGTAACCACCACCTCCTTTATGCCGTAAACTCATGCCTCGCGCCCCCAAACGCCGTCCCTAACCGCCTCATCGGGTTATAAACATAGTTGTTTGTAAGACCCTCAACGGAATTTAACGACGCGGTACAATGGACAATATAACTTGACATAAAATGAAACTTTTATTCATAATTCATGCACGAGTGAAGTTGTTTTTTTTTTGTTAACTTCAATAGATTACAAATTCAACTGATTAGATTTGTGTATCGATCAAATATAAATTTTAAGCAGGATAATTGTTATAAAAAAAAAGAGTTTCGGATAATGTGAGTTATACAATAACTAGCTTCTCCAATGCTCCATTATTTTTATATGCTATGGTATTTGGCCAAGTCAATTGATTATCAGATTTATTAGCGACTGGTTCTAAATCCCTTGACAAGATTATTATCAAAATTGGGGAGTCTATGCGTTAGCCATGGGGGAAAAGTTAAAAAAAAAAAAATTAATAAACCCAACCAAAACATTGTTCCATGAAATCCTTAGACGCTCCTGCAAGGAGGAGATGTTCACACCTTTTCTTGGAAAATGTCTTCAATCCATATTTAGAAAAGCACAGCCCATGATTTCTTGTGACCCCGAATACATTAGTTTTTTTGTTTTTTTTTTTTAAATCCTTAATTTTGTTATAGATCCTTGTATATCAGGTTGAAACGTATAGAAGTGTTTTCTCTCATTTATCTGAAGAAATATATGACAATATATGACAATAGCGCACTTATTGAATGCTAATTATAAAAAGGAATTTCAACTTTTTTCCCCCACATTAAAATTTTAGAATTTAAAAAAAAAATATTTTTTTTTAAAATCTGAAATTCACTAGCGTCCGTAGGGACGCCCCACGGGCTCCCACTATTTCAGCGCCACCGATTATTTCAGCGCCACTTTCAGTAGGTCACGCACCCTATAATAATAATAATAAAGTTTATTTGAAAAACACACTTCATCTCCAAAAGCTCGAAGCGTGGTACAAAGTCAACCATATTATAAAGAGAAATAAAAACAAACTGAAATTTACCACATTTAAAAAACAGAGGCAACGATATAAAACTACATACGAGCATACCAAGTCAAAGTCTTTCATTCCCGTTTCAACCATAAGCAACACAGGCCAATATACATGAACTGAAAAAAGATGGTAGATAGCATCACCCCAGAAGGTGTTTGCGAAAGAGATGTGTTTTTAAATCGGTTTTAAAGGACTCCAGTGTCTGGCTGTTTCTGAGAGCGACTGGAAGTCCGTTCCAAATTGTTGGGCCAGCAAATGCAAAAGTGCGCTTTCCGTAAGTCTCAAGGCGAACACACGGTATCGATATTTTGCCACTATCGGATGAGCGGAGCTCTCGAGTGGGTACATAAGGCGTCATGAGTGCTTTGAGATAAGATGGCGCCAGGTCATGTAAGCAGCGGTAGCACAAAGCTGCAATTTTGTACTCTATGCGAGCGCGGACCTGCAGCCAGTGCAGTTCTCTCAGAAGTGTTTTAGCATGGTCAAATTTGCGTTTTCGAAGAACAATGCGAGCCGCATTATTCTGTGCTCTTTGAATTTTATCCAGGAGCGTAACTGGGAGACCCACCATGAGAGCATTGCAGTAGTCCATACGTGATAACACAAATGCAGACATCAGCCTCTTTGATGCATGTAACGTTAAGAAAGGTCTGCGCAGAACTAGGAAAATTGCCTTGCAAAGCATGTTATTATGATTTTCCATAGAAAGTGTTCTGTCTAAATAGACACCCAGGTCTCGCACTGTATGAGCAAATTCAATCTGCATACCTGAGAGAGTAAGTGATGTGTTTTTTAAAGATTTTTGTTTCTGAGCAGTGGCAATGGGGATCAGCTCAGTCTTTTCATCATTCAATTTGAGCTAGTTTATGGTCATCCAGTGCTTAACTGAATCCGCTGTCTTCTGCGTCGTACTAAGATGTTGAGGGAACTGAGAGGGGATCACGGATTGACGAAGCTGTGTATCGTCCGCGAACATGTGATACAGCATGTCAAATTGCTTGATCACTGCACCCAGTGGCTGAACGTCCATAGTGAAAAGCATCGGACCTACGACCGAGCCCTGGGGTACTCCGATTTCAATTATAGATCCAATCAGCCAACAGGTACAATATGACTGTGTTTATTTTTATTTTTTTTAATTCTATGAAATTATACCACGGGCGTTGATGATAGCTTTCACCGGTCGCCTACCATTACATCGAGAGCTGATAATGAGCACGTTCAAGTGTGAACGCTGAATAGGTAAATGTCGCCCGTGAACCTAAGCTCCGGGTTCAGTGTCAATTATCTTCCAAGGCGGGTGTAACCGTACGTGCGAATAGCAAAGCCACCACTTGAAAGGCTTACATGTGAAATACAGGCCTACCTGTGGCGGATCAAATTATTTCACGTGTGAGTACTCAATCGTGATTGCAGGTTGGTCCCATTCCTTGGTACCGAAATTACTGATGTAAGTTATCGTATCCTAAAAATTACTGTTTGAAATAAGGTTGATGGTAACGTTGCTTCGCTGTGCGTCAAAGAAAAATGTTTGCACGAGTCGGGGTTTGAAACGTGTAGCTTTAAATTGTTAGTCGGAGCCGCTTCTTCTTCTATATATTAAGGGCCCACGATCAATGTAGTGATCATTCTGGTTCCTATGTATGTAGAGGGGATTTGCAATGTTTCTGTGTCTGGTATTGAAGACGTGCTTTTAAATATTTCAAACTTTACACTCTATTGGTATACACATTGTTAGGTGACTGTGTCAGAATGGTATATTTGACGAAATTGTCGTCATGGCATTGTACACAGATAAGTCGTGCATTGAGATTTCGTCCTGAAAACCACATTGCCTACAGAATACATATACAAATAAGCTATTTGTAGTATAAATGAGGTGGGCCGATAGGCCATACTAACAAAAGTGTCTTCCTTTGTTGCACCGGCGCCTCTGCCCACTCTTCCTACGCCTACTCTTCCTACACCCATGCGTCATGGTCATGGTTGATAATATTTCAATTCGAGTGATTTGTCACCAAGTCACGAAGTCACGCAAAGCTATCACGGGCTCAATAGACCACACACCACATCAGGGGTATGGCCCAATAACCACACACCACATTAGGGCCATGACTCAGTAGACCACACACCACATCAGGGCCATGGCTTCTGATTTCTGAGATTTCAGCCCCGTGTACCGTGTATCCTTGTTACCATTGCGTACACGGGGGGGGGGGGGGGGGGGGGGGGTGAATCAACTAAGATTACGGTGGTCAGGGCCACGTGTTCTGAGTTTAACAGCACGATTACAGACGGTATAGTTTAGCTGTACGTGTAAAGTCCTGAAATCTGTGTGTTTCTGGCTGAAGGAGACCAGAAGGATCCGATTCTGATTTAAAATGTCAAATTGTTTACGGGTGTATAGGTAAATCTTAGCGAGGTTCAATTTAAAACAAAGTCCACGGACTTGAGGGAAAACATGATCCTACACTACTCTAAAACCATGGCTGATTTAACTTGTTAAACTGTATGTATAGTTTATCAACATCAGTGCATTTTTAGCGGATGGAAGTCTATTAAACGAATATGTCTTTTAATCGGAGGTCGATGAATTCTTTGGATCTTCATGTTGAGACCTGACGAGTCCAGAAACGTGATCAGTGTCCGATAAATAGACAATATAAAGAAACATTGAACTTGAATGTCAGATGTAGGGGGTGTATTAGCTACATTAAAATAACATTTCATGATCCACAAATACCAACATTTCATGGTCCACAAATACCAACATTTCATGGTCCACAAATACCAACATTTCATGGTTGACAAATACCATTTCATGTTCTATGATACCAACATTTCATGGTTCACAAATACCACCATTTCATTGTCCAACATTTTATTTTCTATAATAACACAATTTCATGATCCACTATACCAAAATTTCATGAGCCAAAATACCAAAATTTCATTTTCCACAATACCAACATTTCATGGCCCACAAATACCAATATTTCATGGTCCACAAATACCAACATTTCATGTTCTATAATACCAAAATTTCATGATCCACAAGACCAACATTTCATTATCTGCAATACCAACATTTCATGGTCCACAAATACCAAAATTTCATAATCTACAAGTACCAACATTTCATGTTCTATAATACCAAAATTTCATGGTCCACAAATACAAACATTTCATGTTCTTTAATACCAACATTTCATGTTCTTTAATACCAACATTTCATGTTCTATAATACCAACATTTCATGGTCCACAAATACCAATATTTCATGTTCTTTAATACCAACATTTCATGTTCTATAATACCAAAATTTCATGATCCACAATACCAACATTTCATGATCCGCAACACCAACATTTCATGGTCCACAATACCAACATTTCATGGTCCACAAATAACAAAATTTCCTGGTCCACAATACCAAAAATTTCATGGACCACAATACCAAAAATTTCAGGGTCCACAAATTCCAACATTTCATGATACGCAAAACCAACATTTCATGGTCCAAAAATACCAACATTTCATGGTCCACAAATACCAAACTTTTATGTTCTATAAAACCAACATTTTATGATCCACAACACCAACATTTCGTGGTCCACAAATACCAAACTTTCATGTTCTATAACACCAACATTTTATGATCCACAACACCAACATTTCATGATCCACAATACCAACATTTCATGGTCTTCAATGCCATTTCATGGTCCTGGAATAACTAGATTATGATTCTAAAATATATATATTTACTGCTCGATATCTTTACATGATGCCTACACATGAAGCTTATTTTAAAGGAAATTATGATGATCAATCGTGTCGCACCCTGCAGCTTTATATATTCTCGATACATGACATCCATCTTTGCCATACATGACATCTATCTTTGCCATACACGACATCCATCTCTGCCATACACGACACCTATCTTTGCCATACACGACATCCATCTTTGCCATACACGACATCCATATCTGCCATACACGACATCCATCTTTGCCATACACGACATCCATATCTGCCATACACGACATCCACCTTTGCCATACACTGCATTCGTCTTCTCAATACACTACATTAATCTTCTCAATACACTACATCCATCTTCTCAATACACTACATCCATCTTCTCAATACACTACATCCATCTTCTCAATACACTACATCCATCTTCTCAATACACTACATCCATCTTCTCAATACACTACATCCATCTTCTCAATACACTACATCCATCTTCTCAATACACTACATCCATCTTCTCAATACACTACATCCATCTTCTCAATACACTACATCCATCTTCTCAATACACTACATCCATCTTATCAATACACTACATCCATCTTATCAATACACTACATCCATCTTATCAATACACTACATTCGTCTTCTTCATAAATCTACATGCGGTATAGAAGCAATCGTGCATGACATTATCGCATTCCCAATCGCTTCTCTAGGCCTGGGGCTACATAAGCCCATCACTACCATCCAAGATCAGCAGGGCGTGATGACTTCAGAGGTGAAGTGTTTACATGAAAAAATCCCAACAATACAAAAATATGATTTTTTTTTAAAATTTAAATTTTCTATTATTTATGTTTTAAAGTGCTCTGGGACCCTTCGATCAGTGCTTCTCAAACTTTTCAGTATGAAAGACCTTTGTCCAGTTTACTGTCAAATGGTATTATTCAATCTTATGAACAATATCCTGAGTATAGATTCAGTTTCCGGCATAACGGTTGGTCAGACATATTAATTAGCAAGGGCTGTTATGATATAGACACGAACACATTTTTAAAAAATGAATTATGCTTCATCTTAAACAATGGTATTCAATTGGTATCTTTTATGTCTCTCAGATTCAGATAACTTAAAGGCAAGCATCTATGGACGGCGAAGAGATGGGCGCCGTTGTTGGCGGGTGCATCGTAGGGGGAGTCGTCCTGTTCTTCCTGGTGGCGATCATCATAGTCGTCATGTGTGGGTAAGTTGTCTCGCGCTCTTCTCTGACCCATCCTTAATCCACATTTTGAAATATGGATCATGATAATGTCATAGATAAACGGGCACCATTATTTAAAGGACAAGTTTGTTTTACATTTTTTTCCCCCTTGTAAACAAGTCACATCCTTGTAGACGATGTTTATGAAAATTGACCTGACATGCCTCTGCCATGACTCTGCCATGACTCTGCCATGACTCTGCCATGACTCTGCCATGACTCTGCCATGACTCTGCCATGACTCTGCCATGACTCTGCCATGACTCTGCCATGACTCTGCCATGACTCTGCCATGACTCTGACATGACTCTGACATGACTCTGACATGACTCTGACATGACTCTGACATGACTCTGACATGACTCTGACATGACTCTGACATGACTCTGACATGACTCTGACATGACTCTGACATGACTCTGACATGACTCTGACATGACTCTGCCATGACTCTGCCATGACTCTGCCAAGGTCCTGCACCTAGGTATCTAAAAGAACTGATTACCAAATATGTATCCTTAATGAGGCTGCGCTCTATACATCACAGTGACTACTGAGAGTCCCCAGCGTGGACGGACACCTTGCTTCGGGCTTTGAGGGATTTAAAAAAAAAAAATATTTTAAAAATCTTTTAGAGACGTTTAAAAATATTTTTCTTTAAATAGAGTTCATGACATCAGAGCACTGTAAGCATGTTAAAATAGCATGGACACAAGTGCTATAGAAGCCATGAATCATCGTCATTATCATCATCATCGTCATCATCGTCATCATCATCCTACTTGAATTCGCCACTTGTTATTGTAATGCGTGTTTTGGTATTGTCACTGTTGCGTCTTTTTCTTGTCTAGAACGAGATGGGTTTTTTCTGTTTCGCCGTCATCTGCCGACCACGATCTGATGCACCTCGAACGTCTCGGTGTTTAAAGAAAATGTTCATTTCAATCTAACATTCTACCCACAAATGTTCTACATCTTAATCGGAAGATTTAAAGAAAATAATAATTCACCCCCTTTTTATATCAACTGGGAATCACTGGATGGCATGCACCGACCACCTAATAAACAATTCTGTCGATTCAAATTGTTGACATTTGCAGGTGCTACACTTTGAATGCGTGACTTTCTTAAAGGATACATTTATTAAGAGATAAAATGGAGAAGTCGCCATTTGAAAAGGCGAGGCTCCATCCACATGGGCCAAAGTTTCTCGGAGAGTGTGGTGGTGGTGGTGGTAGAAGCTCTTTGGAACTGCAACTAATTTGACGGGAAGTGGGTCAGTTAACCCCTTGGAGATTGTGCCACAATTCCAGAAAGAAACACACGGACAAAAACGGGAATAATATAAAGAATAAAAAAAAAAATAAACAAATAGTATATTTTGTAATAGTAACTATTAGGTAGGGACGTAAAATTATGACGCATGAAAGTGCCCTGGGAGTGCGTTGGTATCAAGCGTGTTGGCAGACTTTGACTTTTCCAGTCCCTGTGAAGAATGAAATATCGATCTCCAGTGTGGAAAAACGTTCTATGATTAAATCATGTGTCATAAATCAATAAAAGATCCCATATGAATGCCATGTTTTGATAAATTATCTATCGATATTCTGTCAAAGATTATGGCGTCTACAGTACACCGAATTCAGAGCAGAAGCGTAGCTAGAATGTTAGGTTCCTGGGGACAAGATTTATTTTATGCCCACCCCACCCCAACCCCATTTCTATCTCTGAAACTCATTTTTTTATCATTAAAATCCCACCAAAGCCCACTTTAGCGCGCCCAACCCGTCTGGCAAACGGGGAAATTGTCCGCCCTCTCCCCCCCCCCACCCTTAGTTACTCATCTGCGTAGGATTGGTCCGCGAGTCCAGTTTTCATGCTTCTGGTGTATACCAAAGCTGCATTGTAACCATTGGACTTTAGACATTAGACTTTAGACATTAGAATTTAGACATTAGACTTTAAACATTAGACTTTAAACATTAGTCTTTAGGCATTAGGCTTTTGGCATTAGGCTTTTGGCATTAGGCTTTTGGCATTAGGCTTTTGACATTAGACTTTAGACATTAGACTTTAGACATTAGAATTTAGACATTAGACTTTAGACATTAGACTTTAGACTTTAGACATTAGACTTTAGACATTAGACATTAGACATTAGACTTTAGACATTAGACTTTAGACATTAGACTTTAGACATTAGACTTTAGACATTAGACTTTAGACATTACACTTTAGACATTACACTTTAGAGGTTGGTTGGATTTTTTTTAATTCAAAGTCAAGAGTTATTTCAGAAGGTCAATATTAATTAGACCCTCCCCCCCCCCCCCCCCCCCCCCCCCCCCCCACATGAAGCTGATATCTATTTCCTAACGTGTTCATTTGCACGCCAACATTTCCTAAAGGTGATATCTATTTCCAAACGTGTCTCAGGTAAACGTCTTCTTGTCATTGTTGCCACGTCGCGTTCAGAAGCTCCCCCTTCCCCCCGACGCGTTTTCCCAGCACAAGACGACTCTCCAATCCCATGGTAAACCAGTCGCCTTCAGACTGTGACCAAAAGTCAGTCTGATTTCCAACGGCCCTGGATAACGGACCGCCTTCGTCTCAATTCAAACCGCAGTTGAATATATCTTTACGTCCGCCATTTGTGTCCTTTGAGACACAGAATACCCTTTTTTTTTTCTTTTTCATGGGGGGGGGGGGGGTTGTCCACAAAGAAGCTTGCAGTGATTTGTGGTTCACACCAACACACATTCAAAGGTCCATTAACGTGTTCAACACGTTAGCTACAAAAATGAAATTCCGTGGTGAAAGCAATGCAACATACAGTACAAGTTCAATGAAATGTTAGAAAAAATAGTTGAAAATAAATGAAATATTCATGATCTCATTCTTGATCTCTAATGTTATAAAACAACAATTTGGATTTTTATGGGATTTTTAAAAATTGTTTTATTTTTATTTGAGGATAAAATGCAAATTAACGTTTTAATTAGAATATTTTTTTAAAAAAGTCCAATAATGACACAAAATAAATCAAAATGGACCTATGAGCTTTAGCAAGTAGTGGCTTTCCGATGTTTGCAGTTAAGCGATGTTTGTTGTCATTCGGTAGCTGTTACTTTTGATTACTAATATTTTAGGAAACGAGCGAAACAAAGTATGGGGAAAATCTGAAGCTCAAACAATGATAGCAACAAAACAACGAACGTGTCGACAAGAAGCCTTCACCGGCGAACAAATAACATTAAAAACAGAATTAAATTTTAAAAAAAATAACACTTCGATGTAATGTAATTCGCTCATTTCCATTTTCCTAATCCGATTGCAGTCTCTCCCCATAACATTTTAGGATTGTGCTTTGACATTCATCGATGCCATACTACGTCCAATCGCTCTGGGAATCGCTTCACTGCTGGCTTCTTTGTTTGTTGTTGTTCTTTAAGCTTCCACGTCTCATTTTTAAGAATTACAAGTATTCAATGTTGACGTTTTTAACAAATGTAAATTATGGAAAATTTTGACGACAATTATCAAACGGTTACTTTCCGAAAAGTCTTTTTTTTTTTTTAAATGTTGTCGAGCAACTGCAGCATTGCTCAATGATAAACCGATAAATAAAATTTAACTGGGACACGTGACCACAAGTCAGCCGTTACTGCCCTTCCCGACATCCTGCTGTATACAGAGATTCACATTCATCACCCTCGGTCGTGTATAGAAGTTCACTAATAATTGTTGCGCACTGGATATTGTCTCTTATGGTGCGCGGTGTGGTTTTTTTTTAAAAAGTTAGTAGTTAATGAACGCTTTCCCCCCAGCCATTTACTTTGTGACGGACATCTATGATAATTATGATGTATTGTCGTGACTGTCCAAGGCGCACGTGCCATAGTGGTCAGCGGTCGCAGAAAGAACTTGGCAGGGGATGGATGTGTATTATTCTCTCGTATAGCGAGCTGCGCCAATATGCATGACGTGTTTAATTAAAAGTTAGATATAGGTATAGATTAAAGTTTCATGTCTAATGGGAAAAATGACTTGTGTTCAAGTCGGTGTAAAATGACGAATGAATAACGTAAAGAATCTGATGAATGAAATCGATAACGGATCGTGACACCCCCCCCCCATCCCCCTTTTGCAACTAATTTCTGAGAGGGTTTGAAAGAGTTGACATCCAGAGGCGTTCTGATCTGCTGCTCTTTAATTTCTCTGCTTTCTACAAACTTACAATCGCGACATTTCCGTTTGGACATCAGCAAACATCTTATCGCCCGGTCAAGTCCTGGAGATGTGGCCCACTTGGAGATGTGGCCCACTTGGAGATGTGGCCCACTTGAAGATGTGGCCCACGTGGAGAGACGACTGCCTACACGTACCTATACTTATCTGAACATACCCCCCCCCCCCGAAAGTCGAGGCCCATTTCCATAAATACTGTTTTACCTGGG